>JAJHUR010100534.1:2377-17201 GCA_027495735.1 Lutjanus campechanus | reverse complement strand
ACCACGAGTGCCAGCTCCACCACGACGAGCGCCGGCTCCACGACTACTACTGGGGCCTCTTCCACCACGAGTGCCGGCTCCACGACTACCACTGGTGCCTCTTCCACCACGACGAGCGCTGGCTCCACAACTACCACTGGCGCCTCTTCCACCACGAGTGCCAGCTCCACCACGACGAGCGCCGGCTCCACGACTACCACAGGCGCCTCTTCCACCACGAGTGCCAGCTCCACCACGGCGAGTGCCGGCTCCACGACTACCACTGGCGCCTCATCCACCACGACGAGCGCCGGCTCCACGACTACCACTGGGGCTTCTTCCACCACGAGTGCCAGCTCCACCACGACAAGCGCCGGCTCCACGACTACCACTGGTGCCTCATCCACCACAACTGCCAGCTCCACCACGACGAGCGCCGGCTCCACCACGACGAGCGCCGGCTCCACGACTACTACTGGGGCCTCTTCCACCACGAGTGCCGGCTCCACGACTACCACTGGCGCCACTCCACCACGACGAGCGCCGGCTCCACGACTACCACAGGCGCCTCTTCCACCACGAGTGCCAGCTCCACCACGACGAGTGCCGGCTCCACGACTACCACTGGTGCCTCTTCCACCACGACGAGCGCCGGCTCCACGACTACCACTGGTGCCTCTTCCACCACGACGAGCGCCGGCTCCATGACTACCACTGGTGCCTCTTCCACCACGACGAGCGCCGGCTCCACAACTACCACTGGTGCCTCTTCCACCACGAGTGCCAGCTCCACCACGACGAGCGCCGGCTCCACGACTACCACTGGCGCCTCATCCACCACGACGAGCCGGCTCCACCACTACTACTGGGGCCTCTTCCACCACGACGAGCGCTGGCTCCACAACTACCACTGGCGCCTCTTCCACCACGAGTGCCAGCTCCACCACGACGAGCGCCGGCTCCACGACTACTACTGGGGCCTCTTCCACCACGAGTGCCGGCTCCACGACTACCACTGGCGCCTCTTCCACCACGACGAGCGCCGGCTCCACGACTACCACTGGCGCCTCTTCCACCACGACGAGCGCCGGCTCCACGACTACCACTGGGGCCTCTTCCACCACGAGTGCCAGCTCCACCACGACGAGCGCCGGCTCCACGACTACCACTGGCGCCTCTTCCACCACGACGAGGGCCGGCTCCACGACTACCACTGGCGCCTCTTCCACCACGACGAGCGCCGGCTCCACGACTACCACTGGCGCCTCTTCCACCACGAGTGCCAGCTCCACCACGACGAGCGCCGGCTCCACGACTACCACTGGCGCCTCTTCCACCACGACGAGCGCCGGCTCCACAACTACTACTGGGGCCTCTTCCACCACGAGTGCCGGCTCCACGACTACCACTGGCGCCTCTTCCACCACGACGAGCGCCGGCTCCACGACTACCACTGGCGCCTCTTCCACCACGAGTGCCAGCTCCACCACGACGAGTGCCGGCTCCACGACTACCACTGGGGCCTCTTCCACCACGAGTGCCAGCTCCACCACGACGAGCGCCGGCTCCACCACTACTACTGGGGCCTCCTCCACCACGAGTGCCGGCTCCACGACTACCACTGGTGCCTCTTCCACCACGACGAGCGCCGGCTCCACGACTACCACTGGCGCCTCTTCCACCACGAGTGCCAGCTCCACCACGACGAGTGCCGGCTCCACAACTACCACTGGTGCCTCTTCCACCACGACGAGCGCCGGCTCCACGACTACCACTGGGGCCTCTTCCACCACGAGTGCCAGCTCCACCACGACGAGCGTCGGCTCCACCACGACGAGCGCCGGCTCCACGACTTCTGCTGGAAGTCCATAGTGCCTGTATGATTGATAGGTGATTGATTGTTACAGATGAAAGATGAGTGATGATAAAATTGAGAAATGCATAAAAATTAAATAAATTGAGGTTTGTGATTTCAAGAAACTTGTTTTCTCTAATTTGAGGTTTGATTTACTGTCCCAATGGTCTACCTGAATCATGCTTAAAAGCATGAATACATGTCAAAACAATATTGCGAGTCTTTTTTTTTGAATGATACATTTATAAACATATTAAAGAAATAACCTTTTCAGTATTTCCAGTATTTCTGTAATTATCTTAAACACTTGATTTCTGTTGTAGGCTAGCTGCAGTTTTACTTTATGTATTTATTACATGTAATGCATTTGTGCAGTATTTGTGGGGTTAAAATGATTTTATTCCTCTTCTATCCTCAGTCACTGAATTCAATTTCAACACAACCACGGTCATGATTTATCTCATTTGTAACAAATCAAACTCCCATTCCAGGTTGCTTACTTTGACTTTTCATACTGTAGCTATCTTTACAAAATATGTAGTGTTGCATACAATTAGGGACTGGGTATCTGTACTTAAGACGGTGAAGGTGTCAACTAACCCAGTACAGTAAGGGACATATTTCAGATCTAATTATTTCCAAATGGCTCAAAGGTTCTGAGGTTGTGGTGACTGATGTTGCATTTTCTGATCATTACTGTGTTTTCTACTGGTGCCATCTCTGTTGACACCATAAAATTACAACAGAGGTAATCTGATCAACACTATCAACAAAAACACCCATGATTTTACGCCCACACCAGCTCTGCCCTCGGTCTCTGTCAGTGATGTGCTTCATAGTTTCAGCTCTAAAGTATTGTATAGTGTAGTATGGACACTATTGCTCCCATGAAGGTCAGAGTTGTCTCTGGTAAGAAAAAAGCACCATGGAGGAATGCCACTGTTTTTTTGCCACCTACATTCTGCGTTTCTACATTCTCTTTGAGCTTTTACCAAACTCCAGGTTCATTATGACATCTTTAAGGAAAGTCTGCACATCTATAACTGAAAAGGGCGAGGCAGTCCTTTTTTCTCTGAGATTATCAACAAAAATAATAATGCATGGGCCTTATTTACTGTTGTTGATAGACTGACAAACCCATCAGCGTCAGTCCCTCCTGAGCTGCTATCCACCAAGGCATGCAATGACTGCTTAGTTTTTCACAGTCAAGATTTTAAAGATAAGACAAAAAGTCTGACTACTCCAGTTAATTTGACCCCTTAGATCAGGGGTGTCAAACTCAATTTAATCTTGGGCCACATCAGCATTAGATTTGCCCACAAAGGGCCAGTTGTAAATGTAAGACAACACAATTGTATCTATATCACATAAATGCCTCTGCATTTGATTAATATTGATTTTTATAACAATTATAAGTTCCAATAGCAAAAATCTAGGAAAAAATCATGGCCAGTAGACATTCAGTTGTGCAGCAATTTTGTATAAAAAAATCAGACAAAGTTGTGTCTAAGAACGTGTTTCCTGCTTTAACAGTCACATGACGTCTCTGTGGGTCAGACTCCTGTCTCTGTACTCTGCTGTCAGACATGTTTTACATAAATGATTTGCAGCAGTGTTTCTCAGCTTTCTTAAAAAACTCCAAACTTGTTCTACATTTGCACATTATGAAAGTTTGGTGGTGCGACACGATACAATGTTACTTCTGTTGCTGTTTTCATCGCGGTCTGTTCTGATGAAATGACGAGGAGACACAGAGGGAGGAGGGAGCGCTTGTTTTGTGTGAGCACAGCAGCAGGCATCCAGTAAGAGCGGTGCAGACAGAGACAGGAGGAGAGAGAAAACGGAGGAAATTTACAGTGGCAGCTCCTTGAAGCCAAAAACGAAACATATGCGCGTCCTAATGAGATGCTTCTAGCCTCTAAATGCAGTTTAGGCTTGTATGATGCAAATTGTATTTTTTTGAAACTTCTCAGGGGTCACATAAAATGAACTGGCAGGCCGGATTTGGCCTGCGGGCCTTGAGTTTGTGTGCCTTAGATTATGCAACTTTGACAGACATAGTTAGAAACCTTAGGGCCACTACCTGCTGCCTTGACACTCTTTTTTTCAATCTTATTTACAAGACAGGGATTTCTTTGTGTCACTTGGCAATTATGAATCTGTGTGAACAAAAAATACACGTTGAGTTCCTCAGGGGCTCATCCTTGGGCCTCTTCTGTTCAACATCTACATGCTCCCTCTTGCTCAGATTGTGGAATATCATAATATCTCCAATTTACATAACAGCGTCACCAGGTGACTATAGTCCCCTACATCTGCTAAATAAGTGCATTGATGAAATCAATACATGGATGTGCCAGAATTTTCTACAAACTTTTTGGCCCCAAAGAACAAAGATCAAAAGTCAGTACTCACCTTGAATTCATGACACTAAAACCTACAAGTCAAGTGTAGTTCTGGACTCAGACCTAAATTTCAATAGTCACATAAAGACAATTACTAAATCAGCCTACTACCACCTTAAAAACATGGGAAGAATTAAAGGATTTCTGTCTCAAGAAGATACAGAAAAACTTGTTCATCCTTTTATTTTTCTGCAGGCTGGACTATTGTAACGGTGTCTTCACAGGTTTGAGTAAAAAATCAATCAGACAACTGCAGTTCGTCCAGAATGCTGCTGCAGTGCTGCCACTACACTGGCTTCGTTTGTGTCAAAGGATAGACTAAAATCTTGTTACTTGTCTATAAAGCACTAAATGGTCTCGGGCCTAAATACATCTCTGATTTACTAGTGCGTTATGAAGCACCCAGACCCCTCAAATCATCTGGAACAGGTTTACTCAATGTTCCCAGGATCAAAACCAAACAAGGTGAAGCAGCCTTTAGTTTCTATCCTCCCCACCTGTGAACAAACTTCCAGAGATTATAACAGGCTGAAACTGTCAGCTCATTTAAATCCGGGCTTAAAACACTACTGTTTACTGTAGCTTACCAGTGAAGTAGATATGTAATTTATTGTTTGGATAATCTGTAGCTGTTGTTTTTATATTTGTCTGCTGTTGCTTTTGCCTTATGTTAACTTTCAAAATGCAATGTCTGTAATGTTTTTAACTATTTATTATCTTGCTTTCAGCTTTTGTTTTCAATGATCTCAAGCACAGTTTTAATGTTCTTTTAATGTTTTATTTTAATGTATTTCTAAGTTCTTGTAAATCACTTTGAATTGCCATGTGTCTGAATGGTGCTATATAAATAAACATGCCTTGCCTTACAAAGTATTATCAGAACTTCTCTAGTTAAACGATACCTGCATTCAATCTTTTTTGTAGCCAGATCTAGAAAAAAGACCAGCTGTATGGTTTTGCCACCAAAATGTTCTGAGGACTGGCTATACTTCACATCTGGTGTCTCATTAAAATAAATTAAATTGTGAAAGGATTACTTCAACCAAATTGGAATATGACAAACCCAAAGAACCTTATCAAGTGAAGAGTCTTCAGGATAGCCAGCTGCATTGTGCTAAAAAGATATTTGATAAAGCAAAAACTGAATGACAGCCACTGTGAGAGGTCCTCCATCACTTTTCCTCTCAAATTTAAAAACACTGCAATCACTGACCAGGGTCCTCATTTATATTAATATTCTTGGATTTGTACTTGAACTTAGTCTGAAGATAATTTCCGACAGTTTGCTTAAGTTTGATTCATAAAATATTCTGAGGGTAAAAAATCCTGCTTATGTAGGTTCTGAGAAGAAAATTTGTAACTTAAGCACCTGTGATGGACAAATCTAAAAACTGACGACACTTTCCTTAAATCATAGAATAATAAATCCTTTCCCTTTAGCACAAATGATGGTTAAGTCATTAGCCACAGAGCAACAGATAATAGCGAACTCTAGAAGATGAGATCAAGCATGAAGACGGGCAACACGGATTATTCTGTTGACTTAACAGTGGTGTGACAAACATGTTGCTTGGGAGTGTGCCCCTATTAATTCCTCACACTTTTAAGTGATAGTTCACAGATGAAAAGTTGTGTACTCGCAAAAATCTGGGCTGTTTATGTAGAAGAAAGGTGAAAAATGTCAGCACAATAGCATCATTAGACTGTTTATTTTCCCAACATAAATCACATTCCTTTGTTTCACTCCATGTATTTTCATCCATACCCCACCTGTATAAGTTGCTTATGTTACTGTATCATCTATTTTGTGAAATTGTTAAATACACAGAAATGAGTGAAACAAATGAAATAAATTAAACTAAAAAAAACATGAACATTTAAACATAGATTTTGACTTCATGGGAACTTTAATACAACTGTAGTGTTCTTACTTGGACGCCTAGCTGCACAGCAAACTGAGCTAACAAGCTAACAGCAGCTACAGTTAACAGTTAACCCACTTTAGCAAATTGTAAAGCTAAATGACATCTTTATGATGAGTCCTCAACTTTAGTTGAGGTCAAGAAAATATTCATGACACAGTTATTATGGTCTCATTACAGCTAGTGTTCTCCTCAAGACAGGTTTTATTTGTTTAATTTTATTTAACATGGTTTTTCCATGCCCTCAGGAAATGTCCCAGGCTTTGAAGGAGATCTGATATAGTGGCTAAACTGTGTAGTAATGACACCATCACATGAAGCACCACAGCCCAAAAAGACTTACGCTGCAAAAAAAAAAAGAAAAGTAAAATGATTATTTTGCCATCACAAGCCTTGCGAAATCACTTCACTGTCAGAATTTGATGTGTTAAGTCCACCACGCTGATTGCGCTGGGATGACTTGTGAAGGAGCAGTGAGCATCAAGGTAGCTGGATAGATTCAGCCTCACATCTGATCCTCAGTCAAACCAAGACTCAGATGAAGAGTCTGTTGTGCACCAAAATCACAGACTAGCAGACATATCAGAATGGTAAGAGTAGTTAGCATCTGTCATTTGTTTATGTTATGATACAATATGATATGATATGAAATACTTTATTAATCCCCCAGGGGGGAAACTGAATGTCAAGGCAAGGGAACAGCACACACATTTCAAAGGCAGTACTAGATCAAATGAGAGCGAAGCAGCATAAAAAAAAAAAAAGTATTCAATGGGACTGTATATGTTAGGGGTTAACATCAACCTCAATGTATGCATCGATATCAACACAATTCTCAGTGCTACCGTCTTTCCATTGAACAACATTAACAGTCAACATCAGATTATTATCATCATCATCAACAGTGATGGTCAGCAAAAATGTTAATTTAAAAAACTTCACTGCAGTAGGCACAAAGGAATTCCTGCATCTCTCTGAAGAGCACCTGGTCTGATTAAATGACATTGGTCATTGGATGATCCACATTTTGCAGTAACACACTTGAGCTTCCTACCCATTCTTTCTCTCATGTCCACTTCTATTGATTCAGGTGTCAAATGAGAGTTGACTTTTTTTGAAGTTGTAACAGGAAATGAAATGCACTTTTTCAGCGAGCTTGACACACAATTACTCATGAAAAAAACATCTATGAAACAAGAATCTTTTTAGCGAATTTTTGATGGCAGATCAGTTTGAAATATTGCATGGAGCTATGAACAGTGGTCCCTCCTGGGACGCTGATGGGCGGCACCACTTTTGAGGTGGATAAAATGGATAGCTTGAAACCTGGCAAGACTTAATCTTGCAAATCCAACTGCCTCACAGGGAAACAGTGAACTGTCTCTGAAAGCATTTTCTAATTAGTTCAAGTTAAGTATCCAGTTATCATTTTGGATTTCCCATGTTTTTTCGGGGAGTCTGTTCACTCTGACATAGGCTGCTAATTATCCATACCATTTAAAGATGATTACATGACATACAATATCTGCAATATTTATTTGAAAGGAAGAAATCATATTGCAACTGACCCCAACCCTGAGGACAATATTACATACATATTACACATATACATTAAATTTGATTAACTTTTGCTTTTTGTCTCAATAAGCACAGTACGCATTTACTTCAGGGGTTATTTGAGCGTCATATTTATTGCTGACTATATTTGCAACCAATCATTTTTAACAGTGTATAAAATACTCAGTCCTTCTGAGCAAACAGCTCTTGTTTGTGGGAGTTTTGACCAATAAATTAAAAATAAAGAATAATAAAAACAAAATAAAATATGACAGTGTACTATGGCTAATGACAGAAAATATAAAATAAGATCTGTTAAATACTCTGTTTACACCATAAACCATAAATCCACAAAAATAACCAAGAAATGTACAATGTAATTTTTATAGGACACATACATTCCAACAAGTTTCACCAAACCCACGTGGGACTTCCTGGAGATTGCACAACTCAACACATTGCCACTTACCTAAAATCAGAGTTAAAAATAATGAAAACCCTGTACATTTCTCTATGTACATGTGTGTAAATGTGTGGCTTTATGCACGCTGTCATCACCATGCACTTGAGAACACAGTGGTCAGTGACCAGTTGTGCCTAAATCAAACCATCTCATTAAAATATCAACATATAATGTCTTTTTACATGTTTGTACATGGATATTTTTTACAAGATACTATTTACCCAGTGCTTCACAGGACGAGACAGTCCACCCTGCACATCTCTGTGTCTGCACATGAATAGGAAGAACAACTCTGAAGCACATGATAAGTTAACACCAACATTACTCAATGCTGCCACCCTGTGACCAAAGTCCGCAAAAACAAGTAAGTCTGTGACAGCATCTTGGTGAAGGAGGCTGTGGAGCTGTGTTTGCAGGATATCGCAAAACAGATAACATACCTGTAAGTGTTACACACAAGCACACGCACATACACACACATGCACAGTGGTCAGAAAGTGCGAACCAAAGTCTTGTTTGTGTCTTGTAGGTTGCGATCAAACACATTCCTAAAGACCATGTGTTCTGCAAACATGAGGTAAGTAAGAAAGTTAGGAGATATATTTGCTTTTAACTACACATTCATTTACTGATTTATATGCATCATGGCTGCCTCACATATCCTGTGTCTGTTTGGAGCAACATTCTGAAATAGTTAAGTAGTATAAGTAGAAGTATATCATCAGACAATCACTGTTGAAATCTGCTGTTTTACTGCACTCACTGACTGAATGTATTCTGGATGAATGGTGGTTTTCTGTGAATCTCTGGAGCTTTTCTCCCTCATCCTCCATCTTGTTGTGATGTTTCAGGACCAGAATGGGAACCAGCTCTCGGTGGAGGTGGTCATCATGATGAAACTGCAGACTGGAACAGATGGATCAGTGGGGACGTCAGCACCAGTGTCCCTACTGGACTGGTACGATCTGAACAAGGAGCTCATCCTTGTGATGGAGAGACCAGTCCCCTGCAAAGACCTCTTAGCGTACATCGAGGCCAACGGAGGCTCCCTACAGGAGGACCAAGCCAAGGTAAGCTGCCGTGCGTGTTTCAAGCCTTTTACACTACAGGAAGTTATTGACCTGGGGTCCTATTACAGAAACTTCTTCACTTAAGTCTTAAGTTAAGACCAGAAGAATGTAAGATACTTTTTCCTGTCTTATCTTAGGTTAAGAAATCTTAAATAATCAATCCAACATTGCTTATCAGGTTTTATGTCTGTTATCTAGCAACCAACACTACTTTCCTCATTTTACTGAGCTAAACAACTTTGTTTTACATTGAAACCTACAATAAATGGAGCCAAACAAATGATGGGCCCTTGAATTTAAGACAGATGAGTTATAGATGTTGGCAACAGCTGTCGGGAAATCCAAAGATGTTCTTTTTGGGAAATTTACAACAGTACTAAGTTGAGATAAAAAAAAAGAGAGAGTGGGCTATGATGGCAGACCAAAAATGTGTCAAAGCAATGAAAGAGTCATATTAGTAATATGACTCTTTCATTGCTTTGACACATTCTGTAATATGATATTACAGATATTATTAGAGTCAGATTACACACCACTATTAGCTAGTTTGTAAGTTAGCCTCTACTACAGGTGGAAAAGTTTAAGTTGGGATGGTGTAACAGTTATCCTGAAGTTAGGAGAGTTTATTGGGAAGTTAGATTGCTCGTGTAATACACTTTTCCTATCTTCAGTTAGGAGAGAAACGCTGACTTAGGAACTGTCATGTGTAATGTAATGTCTGTAATGTCTTTTCTCCGAAATCAGATCCTAACAATAATTACCCTTGTAACCAAACAATTAAGATAGGATTTGCAAGTTAGGAAGTTTCTGTAATACCCTGTCCTGCCCTGAAAGATGCAGCCATTGTCTCAGGTTCTGGTTTTGTTTCCACTGTTCTCCCCCATATCACGACCACTTTTATCATCATTGTCTGTTCCACAAATGAACTGCACTGCACATTTTGTCCTGGTATCTGAACCAGTTTCAATGAATAGAAACAAGGCAGAACCTGGAACCAAAGCCTCACAGGTTCCTTAAACATATATTATTTCAGTGCCTGTGGGTTTGAAAGATAGTTGCAGAAACTTTGTATGTTGCAGTTGCTGTCAGCTTTGAATCACAGCAGTTAGCCCAGAAATCCGATATCTCATCCCTGTCTTTTGTCTCTCAGATCATAATGAAACAGCTGGTTGACGCAGCAAAAGAACATGTGGATAAGAACATCTTTCACCGGGACATCAAGCTGGAAAACATCCTAATCGAGACTGGCTCGGACGTCCCGCGTGTTCGCCTGATTGACTTTGGCCTGGGCTGTTTCACCGAGGAAGGATCATCTTACAGCATCTTTTATGGTGAGATGTTGAGCCTCTATGCAGCTTTCCACTGATATATACAACAAAGCTTCTCCCCATTCTTGCATCTTGTTATGTTTGTGTACTCTAGGTACCTCTGCTTACATCCCCCCGGAGTGGTACAGCGGTTACACCTACAGGCCTGAACCCTCCACATTGTGGCAGCTGGGAGTGGTCCTGTTTCGAGTCGCTCCACAGAGACACAGTGTTTGAGACCAAAAGATTCCTCAGAAACAGGATGAGAATCGACAGCAACCTGACCAAAAGTAAGAAATCACAAACCTGTTCATTGCAGTTCACGTTCTGATGGATCACCGCCATAACATTCACCTTTCTCCGTTTTCTTTCTCTCCAGACTGCCAGGAATTCTTGAGAGCGTGTTTGGCCAAAGCACCTGAACAGCGTGGCAAGAACCACACAAGAACCAATGCTGTTTCTTCCTTGACAGCAAGGAGGATGCTTGGACCAATCCAACCTAGATAATTACATCAAACAATCTGGACCATTGAGTTGTCTGCTATTTGTGTGTCTGGACAATAAAAGTGGTTAAATTCAACCTTTTCTCTTCTGGTCTTTATTAGTAATAGGTCATTAAAATTCTCAGTGATTAGCCATAGATTAAAATGAAACATTTTATCATGAAACTTTTTAGTTATATCGCACAACCCAACACTGATTCCAGGTTTGAACAGCTGAAGTCACTTGGACTGTCATCAAAGCTATTGGGGCATTTTCCTTACACACTGAAAAAAAAAATTGGAGTGGCATTTACTTAGAAAAAGCTAGGTAACAATGTCCACACAGAAATTCTTAGTAACATTTACTTGGGAAATCCTCAAGTAAAGTTAACTTACACTTAAGAGTAGTTAAATCTAAAATACTCAAGTAGATTTTACTCGCAATTTTCTAGTAAATTTTACTTTACTTGAATTTTACCACCTTTCTATCTAATTACAAAAACCCTGTAAAAATGCTTGGTATTTAAGGGTTATTTAACTAGCTTTACTTTAATTTTTAAGTTACATTTACATAATATTTCATTTATCTACCATTAATCTACAATCCTATTCTTATATGGATTTCTTGCATTTTCAATATGGACTACTTTTTAATTAATAAAACTGTCTTCATAAAAGGCTTCTACAAAACATGAAATAACAGATGTCTTTTTTTAACAGCAGCACCTTTATTATGTTTTTCCTAACACTGATGCAAGAAGTAATGGTGTACAAAGATCAAATACATACAGTCTGGTTGGCATTAAAACATTTCTAAATCAGTGCTGCTATCAGCACTGCCAGTTCAAATCAATACATCAAAAAAAACATCATTTTGATTACATATTTGTCTGCCTTCTCTGGAATATAATGAAACTAAATGGCACTGGGTTTCTCTCATGCTTTTTATCTCTGGAGACCTTTGCTGGACTTTGCATCAACAGTCCATGAGCAGAAGGCAGTCCACACATTTACAGTAATCAAAAACCTCTTTTCTCTCAATGGTGATCGACACATGAGCAGGGGTGTGGTCTTCCTGTGCTGCACTTCCATGAATGCCAAGGATCTTGAAGACACGATGAGCAGAGTCTTCTTTCAGAGCTTCTTTTCTGACATCCTGTCAAAAACGTATGTGAAACAGTATTCAGGAGTCAGTCTACAACACATAAGTTCTTTAAAGTTCCTGAATATGCAACAGGTGATTTACTGGTGAATTTTTCACGTCTATTTCTCTGGTTTGTGTATTAGTGTACATTTGGATCACTGAGGTAACCAGTGTTTTTTCTCAATGATAATTCACTAGCATTGTTTGAAAAACCCAGAAGGTTGTTAAAAATACTGTTTTGTTTTTAGCCTTTTCAGAATCCTCAAACACTTCAGATAAGCTTTGGGATTTGGATTCAACTTCAAAATAAATTCAGAAACTGAATAAAAATGATAATAATTATAATTGATCATAATTAATCCATCATAATTTACTAAATAGAATAAGATACAATGTTTTAAACATTCAAGATACAGTACATGTAAAAATATGTCCCAAACACTTACTGTATCATAAATGTCAATGTTAGTTAATGCCTTACACTTTGTTGAACTGATTTAAAAAGTTAACCAAGATTATTAGGTTGGAAAAAAAGACAAGTTTATTATGCTCCAAATAATCATTAGAAATAACAAATGTTTCAAATTTACCTGGTTGTTTTTCCCCTCAGACTCTCCATCAAGAAGTGGATGACGACGTCTCTTCTGTCTTCAACATGTTGCTGTTGGACAGAAGTAAATTTATTTTAGAAAACAATATGTCATATCAGAAACAGATGCTACTGTAAGCCTGCAACAGTGTCTAAAAGGGAAAGTTGAGAAAGGTGGTTAAAAAAAATGTAGATTTGGGCGCTCGGTGGACTAAGCAGCTACTGTAAATAAGCTGCCAATAAGGCAAGTATGGCATTTTAGCTTGCAGAAAAAGTATACACCATAAATGTGACTTTTCAATAGTTTTAACCACGACATCCTCCTCTGCAAATGAAAACCTGGTCACAAGAAGTCAGAGCCTGTCTGAAAATCAGCATGTGTGCCAGCAAAATAACCAGCTAGCAAGCTAAACTGATAAGCTAGTGCTAATGTTAAAATATGCACTACTCAAACACTGACTTAAGATGACAAGCAAACAGGAATATACAAAGTTAATTAATCCACATACACTTTGTTGTTTTCTTTTGAGTGTAATGTCCTTTAAATCTGAGTAATGTTATGCCCAGCTCGTTGGAGAGCATAACAAAGAAAAGGAGGTCCACACAATAGCAGCGTTTAAACAAAGAATGAGTTTATTTAAGGTAAAGCAACATAAAGAACCCAAACAATAAGTAAGGCAATCAGTGGTGTAGTGAAGGTGTTGGGTGCGGTGGATATGTGTGCTAACATAAGTTATGTGTAGAAGGGAACCAAGGCTAAACTAAACAAGGTCAAAACCAAACAAACGGTGGGTGCCTGAAAGGCACCAGCCTTCCAGGAGGGAGAGAGAGAGTCATCTTGGATTCTCCCAAGCTTTTAAAGGCTTTGCCCAGGTGCAAGCAATCCCCAACGAGGAGGGAGGAACAATCAGGGAGGGAACCTGCAAGAGGAGAGCAGAGGCAGGAACAGGAACTGATCTGAGGCCTGTGGCCGTCACAGTAACAACAGATTCTATTTGATTTACCACCCAGTTACATTTGTGTTGTGACACATGCTGTAACAACTTTGTAGTCTTCATTTCCAAATCCATTCAGTTGATTTGTGCTGTACAGAAGTCTGTCTGAGCATGTGGTACTCCTACTCAATCTGTTAAATCAGCTGCACTGTAAAAAAAATTCCCCCATTAAAGCATTTAACTGTTATTCTACAGTTTACCTACTGTAATCTATAACAACAGTTTATTACTGTAAAAAATATCACACTACTGTGCTGTATAGAATGTAGGTTTTACAGTAAAATACTGGCAGCTACAGTTGCCAGCCGGAAACTGTTATTTTAGTGTTCCTACTGTAATCTCAATAAACAATTTATTACTGTAAAACATATTGAAGTGCTGTGTAATGTGATCTTTACAGTATAACACTGATAAAAGTTAATGATTTTAACATTTACAATTACATTTCAAAATAAAAATCCCTGTAAATTGCTAGAAATGGCTCAAACAAGAGAAGACCTCACAACATTTAGCTTTTATTAAATTCTGCACAGTATCACCCACATTCTGTGACTTACATACTTAAATTAAATACATTTTTGTAAAATCCAATCCATAAGAACAAAATGCCTTACGCAGAACATTTTCTCTGGAACTGGAAAGAACTATACTGAACATGACATAATGCTGAGGCTCGTTACCTTAAATAGACAGCATGACCATCCGGTAGGAGTGTGGACTACTCTAGGAAAGTGAGGTCCTCTGTGTAGATGTCTTTTGGGCTTTTGGGTTACATAAAGCCCCTCTCAGAGTCCACTAGGTTTTTCATAAGGGTGGCCGCATGTGGATTCACAGACTTTTTCTGGACCAGCTTCCTTGTCTTCTTGGACACCTTACCCTGGCTGTCCTTTGTTCCCTTCTCAGGACTAATACCAATGCAGTGCCTAAAAGTGTAATAACAGAGAAACACATAAGATATTAGGTGTGGTAAATAAAGGTTTTTGTATTTAATACAGAACCCTATCACATGCACAAAATAAAAAAAAAAAAAAAAAAAAAAAAAAAACCCACAAAGAA
>JAJHUR010100533.1:4586-22398 GCA_027495735.1 Lutjanus campechanus | reverse complement strand
TGATGGCTGCTGTCAGCAATTACTTTGCAGATTCTTTAAAAATACTGCATGTCAATACCAAAATATGTACAAGCCTGAAGAGAAGGTCATTTGAAAGAGTACTTATACTTTTGACACTGAAGTAGCCTTTATTTTTATTTCACGAGAAGAATTTAAATACTTTTCTACCACTGATTTTCAGGGCTTCTTGTCCTGAATATATAATAAACGTATCTTCTCCATGCACATCGAAATTCACTCATCCTCTGCTCAGTCCACTTCTTAATCAACCTCAGCCCCAAGATCAATAGCCTGCGAAGGACAATCCAATCAACCACTCATAATAACAGACCAATTAAAACATAATCCATTTATCCATCACCTTTAATAAGCATATTTAATTTTCAATGTGATTCTCCAGCATCCTGACTATCCATAATGAGAATCTCTCGCTCAAGGACAGCGTGGCGTAGGTGCCGACAGCACAACCAAAAACTCCAAATAAGGAAAGTACCTTTCTCCTCATTATGAACTCAGCAGCATAGTGTTGACCTGTGACAGGAGAACTAGCCTCATTGAGATGCTAAACGTTCTCTCACCTTCTGGGGAGTCAGTCTGTCGACCATGTTAGGGCAATGAGGGAGTGCCCGTCAAACACTGCTATCTGAGCTTTGATGTACTGCTAAGTGTGCACATCCTTAATGGTCCTTGGCGTTTGTATGTTAAAAAAAAATAAATGTTACTGCCTTCACTGAGCAAACGAGAAAAGAGGATGATCTTTCACCCTAAGGAATGAGCAGAAACCACAACCTTTGCATGTGCTTTAAATAAACTGTTAAAGATCACCTTGAAGACATTCAAATGCACAGTGATGAATGGACCATTATTGATGGTTCGACAAAATTGACAGGAGTGGAGATAAATATGGCTTAAAGCCTGCCAAATGCTGTCATAACCACTTGGCCCTCCACTTGTCAGTTAACCGTATGAATTTATGCTGCTTAGGCAGGCATTATAAAACAATTTCCATCCCATTAGACCTTCAAATTCAGGAGTCATTTTAAAACAATATAATAAAGATTAACCTCTTCTGACCTGCAGCACACCTATAGTATAGTTACCAAGCAGTGAATGCATTGTTTCAGAATACAGAAACATGTTCAGAAAAGGATGAAATGCTGATTATAAGGCAAAGTGACAAAGTGATTTCCAGTAAATGCAATCCATCTACTACACCAGCACAGAAGGTCAGCACATTGAAGCGTTTCACAATTGATTAATTTTAAGATGATTCTATTGGATGACTGAACACAGTTTCTTCTGGCTTGTAATTTTTCAAGCAACAATGCTTAACACTCTTTGACTATAGGATTTGTTGCTTTTTCTTTGTCTTATTTGATGGTAAACTTAATTTTTCTGTGTTTTGTTTGGAGAAAAGCAATTTGAGGACATCACTTTTGGCTGTAGGATATTGTGACAGACATTTATTCACTTTTCATCAAATTAACTATTGATGTATTCATAAAATAATCAGCAACTTAATAAATAATGAAAATAAGTTTGTTCACTCGTTAATTTTACTTTGAGCTAATTTGTTGTAAGTGGTACAGTAAGTTGATGATGGGTTTTATTATGAGTGATAAATCTGTATATTATTTAGGATGCATTGTAGCTGCTGGCGTTTTATTTTGGCTGTTCATCTTTTTAACCAGTAGACTGAAGAAAGTCACTGCTCACACCAAAACCTGTTCAAAAAATGAGAAGAAACAAAGATGACTTAAAAGCCGTCTTTTTGTTTTCTTTCAGCGATTCTGATCATGAATATTATCTGAGGACTGAAGTGAATTAAAGTGACCTTTTTGACATGATGTGTCAGATAACACTCCAGTATTATTAAGATTAAAATCTTTAAGATGGGCTTGACAAGGTGTTACCAAAGACTTCAGTTGCACTCAAACTGTAGTAGCTACTTGAAGTTAGCGATCTTGGTCTCCAACCTCTTTTCCTCTCTGACACACACACACATGTGCACACACACTATTATGCAGAAGGGTTTTTTCTAAATCCGACATCTCACTGCACTCTGGCATCAAAGCCCTTTGTACGAGAGCCGACACCTGGTCCCTCTCTCCGTGCCAAAGAGGCCTAGCGAGTGGGCTCAGATGCCTGGAAGAGCTGGGAGAATTTACACCACCCACCTCCTGCTCAACACACAACCAAGCACGGGCTATTGGAAGTCCAGGCAAGGACAGTCTCTGCAGCCCTAAGTTCCCCCCTTGAATCCTATCCTGCACCCCTACAGGCAAAGACACACACTGCACTGTAGCCTACACATTACAGCTGATTCATGCATGTTGGAGCAAGTGCCAGACAGAACACACTATACTGCTGTGATAGCATGGTGTATCTAATGGTGCTAAATGAATGTTATGAAGGTCAAAGAGAGAGCATAATCAGTTTTGGATATGGACTAGTTTTTTTGCCACTTGAGGGGTTTTGGCTGGAAATTTCAACCATTTTCTGCCTTGATGAACCAAATAATACCCTACACACAAGTCTTGATCCCAACCTCAGGCTGTGGGTTTAACTCAGCATATGATTTCTACTGTTTTTCTGTCATGTCTACAATAACACTAAGACATTTTCTAGCCACACTGTTTTTTTTTTAAAACAGCAGCCAGACTTACATTTTGTAACATTAGGCAGCTTGATGTACTGAACAACCATCAAACAAGATGTTAGCCTGTCACAAGGCCTTACCCTCACCCCTATCTTTCATGTTGCAGGGGGGAAGCAGCAGCCTGACACATTGCCCAAGACCTTTCAAGACTTCACTTCTCTCGGCTGCAAAGCAAAGACTGAACTACATGACCAGTAAACCTCAGGAGATCTTTTATCAGGACTTTTTTTTTTTTCAAGCAACTGCGCAGGCGACCTTTCAGCTGCTCAGCGACGTGCTGCGTCTCCACGTTTACAGCAAGTGAATGAAGAGAATAGGCACACAACAGCTATTCAGCTAATCAGCCCCACCATCCTTAGTTTAGCTATAAAGAGCAACAAATTTAATGCAAATAAGGGGTTGTGATGGATGACTGGGTTACGCACACAGCTCCTGCTGTAGAGCGGAGGTTGAGTCCCATCCCAGGAGACTAGGATATAATTGTCAAAAAAAAGTTAGAGGATTGTGTTAGCTTGGCTGACTTATTATTTACATTTTTTTATTATTATTTTCAGTTGCAGTTCAGTTATGTTTGGGCAACAAAACTTCGATTATGTTTAGGTAACAAAACTACTCAGTTAGGTGTCGGAAAAGATCATGATTTCTCTTTGCAAAATAGCCACAATAGCTATTTACATCCAGGGTGTCTAGATTAAAACGCCTTCAAAAGGAAGCTTTTAGAAGCTGAAAGTAGCTTTGTTTTTTTTTTCTTAAATAAATAATCAGTTATCAAAATTATTGGCAATTATTTTTCTGTCAATCAACTAAACAAATAATTGATTAAATTTTCAGAACACAGCAAGCCTGTGGAGAGCTGCAGTTGAGCTTTTTTTTTTTTTGATGGTTAAAATGTGCAGGCACAGGAAAACAGTGATGATGTTGCACAACTAGTGCTTTTATTTTTCCAGCAATATACAGTTCAGAGGCAGACATGACATGTAGAGACAGACAGAGAGGTGGTCGAGGGCATGAAATAAAGGTCTGCAGCCACATTCGAAGAAGTGATATTGTAGATATAGAAAGATGGTGTGTGACAAGATGGCCAACAGCACATTTTTCCCTGAGTCAGCCCACCAATCCATAAAATATCTACTTTAAAGATTTCCATCCAGTGATAAGTTGATGTTACTTTTGTGGCGATATCTTTCATCACTGGTGATTTGTTTTCTTGGACGATTAGCACTTTGTTTTTTTGTGGGGGAAGAAGTGAGATGTCAAAAGAAAGATTGACAAGACAGACAAAGGTCTGAGCTGGGGATCTTGAATTTGCTGAATTCCCATGAAGATAGAGAAGAGGAATGTGTTGCCATGTTGAAGTAAGCCTTAAATCAAGACAAGAGGTTTTTGACAAGGAAGTCTCAGACCTCAAAGCTCAGAATGAAATACTCAAGCTACAACTTTCTGAATCATGTGTAACATTTGATGGCTTGAATGGCGATCACTTATTTTGGTGATTAAAAACATCCAGAAGAAAATGTGTCAGTTTTTTGCTGATAACTTATGTATTCATCCCACTGCCAACACTAAAATGAAACTTTATTTTAGGTTCTCTCAGTACGTCTGTATCCCTTATTTGATCTGTAGTTTTTCTCCACATTCAGATGACAGTGTTGTGTAATGTATAAAGGCTTCTAAGCTTATTTATCCTGTATATACACAAAATATATCAGGGAAACTTGTCTTACCCAACTAACTAGATCTAAATTCCACTGTGTAACTGCAGAGCATATGACTCATTACTACAGCTGCAGGCTTCTCATGTGCAATATGGAACACTGGGGGTGGAAATTGCATGCTTGCACACTTGCAAACTTGGTGTTATATAAAACTTATATGTCCATAGAAATATTTTGGCAGTATGTAACTATGGTGGTTGAACAGAGAATTTCTATGTATGATGCCTGCTGCCATTTATAGCTCAACAGCTGGCTGATGGGCAACCGCGGTGCTCCATCCCCGGAGCTGCTGCTACTGTAGCTGATGAATAGCCACAGTAGTCACTATCTGCCAACCAACCTCCTCTTCACCACATATAATTCCAGTTTACAGTCCTGCCTTGGCTCTGGCATTTTTATGTCAGAGATGTTATGTTCTGTTCCAGACAATGCTATATATGATCACACAGTGAGGCTACGTGTGTGTCAGTCTTTGAGTTGATCGAGATCTTTTAGTTTAAAACTATGCTAATGTCATAGTTTTGAAATAGTATAACTGACCGTGCTCCACAAAACTTCAGGTGACATTTTCCCTTAGGTGTCAAGAAGGCTGCCATTGTAAAGCCCACTGGAGTCTGTATCTGGCTGATGGTTGTGTGAGCTGGAATCAATTGGATTTTTGCTGCGGTTGTGGGCCACCTCTGGGGTTAGCTTGCCCACAGGCACGGCTATGCCTCCTCAGCTGTAAGGTTGGGCACTGGGCCCTCTCCATGAAGCAGAATGGTGGAGCACAATGTTAATCTCTCCTCTCTGCTGAGTCCCAGCTGTGGCCCTGCATCCCCATTGGGGCCTTTAATGTGGAGGGGGGAGAGCATGGACCTCTGCTATCACCCCTCAAACACAGGAATAGTCACACATCATTCAAAAATGATGTTTGCTCTTTACATCAAACTCTATTGTGTAGGATTTCACTTTACTTTACAGAATAGTTCTTTTGCAATTTATGCCAAATTACCAGACAAGGGACTCTAATAAGGGTCTAACAGAGGTACATACTACACTTTAGTTTACAGTACAGCTTTGTTGTAACGTGTCTCCAGTCACTCTCTATAAAGTTTATTAAGGGTCCAATAAAGGCTCTAATACTGTTGAAATAAAGAACATATTAATTCTAGTTTTAGTCTAATTTGACACAAAGTTGTTACGTCTTACTAGTGTACTGTAAAATAAAGTGCGACATGGTTAAGTTTCTGAAGAATTTCATATACATCTAAACCAAGAGTTCAAGGACGTTTAAGCTTTCTAATGCACTGACTGTCTACAAGCTCTGATTTGTTTTTCAGGTCTTTCAAAGTACATGCAGCTCTTTGTATAGAAATGAAGTGAAGTGAAGATGTCATGAATATTTAGAGCACACTTGAAAAGTGTTCCAGAATTCATTCTCCAATGGTCTGTAGTTTCCTTTGCATATCTTGTAATGGCCTTCAGTCTGACATACATCGTCAATTGTTCATTTTCAAAGGCGTTCATACTTTTTTCAGTCTTATGCACTCCGTCAGACATTTAAAACTGAATTTCTTGCTACTTTAAGCTGTGTAACCTACAGAGCGAGAGAGATAAATTAAAGTTTGTTCAGATGACATTACAAAAAACCCCACAAGGATAAAAATATATTTGTCTGAACTTTAAAGTAACAAACATAAATTCAAGATGACAGCTGGCTTCAATAGCAGAAATTAAATAATAATTGGATCTTTCATTGATCATGGTGCATGTACTCTGTTTGTCCTCTCACAGGGAGGTCAGAGATGAGACTCAGGTACCAACTGGCAGCGATTCTGCATTTTTGCTCACGGATACTTCAGTAAGACGGATGCTTGCCAACAGAAGGGCTTGAACCTTTGTCCTCTGTTTGAATAATTGTCTCCCTATTCACAATGCTACGCTCCTGCTCCAAAAAAAAGCTACTGGCCAGGCAGCTGATGAGTAAAAGAAAAAGTTTAAATAAAAATGTCTGCAGTTTTTGCACAATAAATCATCCTTATTTTGTAGTTTATAGATTGCAAACTAAGGGTCGTGAAAAGGTTCTTCCTGAAGGGCTGAGGTTCTACATAGAACCATTTGCATCTGAGAAACTCTTTTTAGAAGACAGGGTTTGTCAGGGGTTCTTTGTAAGACTAAAGGTTCCATTCAGAGAACCCTTTTTGGAAAAATTTGTTTTTTCAAGACTTCTTGAAATCCTTGAAGAATTCTTTTGTCAAGGGTTCTCAGTAGAACCCCCTTGGTGGGTTCCTGATAAAACCCTTGGAAGACAAAAGGGATCTTTGTAGATCTTTGTTCTTGATGACACCCTTGGAACATAAAAAGGTTCCTGTTGCAACCCCCCAGGGGTGTTCTTGATAGCACCCTTAGAAGGTATAACTTTCTTGAACTCCCAGAGAGGTTCCTGTGCAGAACCATTACACCATAGAAGGGTTCTATGTAGAACCTCATATAGGGGGTTGTGGGTGAAATCTCCCACAGATGGTTCTCAGTATAACCAGAACCCTTTATGGTTCTAGTTAGCACTTTTATATCTAAGAGTGTTGAGTTCAGTGTGCAGCCACACCTTCAGGATCCAGTGAAGTAACACATAGGAAGCCTGAGGAAAATTGCTCATTGTTATCTTTAGTAATCCATAAGGTCTCTGAGCTACAGCATGGCATGGTCTGAGGCTTGGTTGCTAATCGTAAATTCACAGAAATCTACTTAGAGAAAGGCAAATATCAACAAGTCCTGCACTGGCTTCTCTATTTTCTCATTAGGCAGATAGATGGAAGATAGCTAGCACTGGGAGAGGTGGAGGCAAGAACAGATTAGTCTCCCTTCACAAACAACCACATATCCTTGACTTTTAATTAAAAATGCCATCGCAATTAGACACGGTAGTTTAAAGGACTGCCGAAATAAAAAGAGTTCAGGCACTGCTATAAAGCAATCCGGCGCAGTTCCAGGAGAATAAAGCTTTTCACTTTTCTCATTGTGAATGTGTTTTTTTTTTTTTTTTTTAAACGGAAACTTAAATCGGCTTATAGGTTTTTCGCAAAAGCACTGAAGTAGGAGCAAAAGAGGAGCCAGAGAGGAGAAAATAGAACTCAAAGTCATCACAGTGGTTACAAAGGACGTTGAAGATTGAGGTCAGGGGAGGAGGAAAACTATTCTGTCTGCACAATAAATGAGAACAATTAATCAAAAGTTAATGCGAATCACACCATTTATCCATCTAAACAATCTGGTTTCACCAAGTCACATTACTGAGGTAATGAATCTGTGCAACTCTGACATTTGGAATACTTTAGAGAAGGACAACAGCCTGTAGCATCCAACACAGAGGTATCTGCTTAACATGAGCAACCACAGGGCTCTAAATGACGCATACTGTACTTTTTTGCATCTGAGTCAACCACGCACACGCAAGCCCTGCTCCTTGAAATAGCAGTCACTTGCATTGTGAACACAGAAACTAGGTCTACTAGCATGGCCTACTTAGGGTTATTTTCCGGTTGCATTGCCTCATTTAATAGTACTATGAATAAAACAGCTCAATACTGATTGCCCAAAATGCAAGTTAGGTTAAAAAAAAAGCTCTTTCCGCTCAAGAAGAAAAAACAACTCTGAGTGCATATGATTTAGCAGGTTGTTGTTGCTTCACTGCCAACCACCTGATAATGTAAATCTAACTGTGGTTTTATCAGCTTTTCCTGCAAACCTTTTCTTCTTTGTCTTATTTGTTGTATATATTCTTGCTCCCTTTTTAACTATACCATTTTATTACATTAAGCTCTTGCTTGTATTTTCCTCTGTTAATGTGTTTTACCTGCATGTGAACAAATAGGGCCACATTTCCACTCTTATCCAGGTTTTTTTCTGCTGTTTGCAATAGAATAACTAATCGGTCTTGGTGATTTAGTATTCCCCTGGGTAATTGGTTTTCTGGAGTGGTGACCATGTGGAGATGAAAAACAATCAGCAAAGCTCTTAACAGATGCTGTAATTACCTGAGCAGACTTGCACAAGCGCTTGAGCACACCAGAGTAGTAGATGCACCCTCTGTGATCTACCACTTACTGAGAGGGAAGGGCAGAATCCACTTGAGCACTTGAGGGCTTCATCTTGACAAGCAATGTAAAACACCATCTAACTGTATGTGGAGCCATAGCAGGCACAATGCAATCATGTAAAGCTTGTAAAATATGATCCAATTTCCAATACAACCAAAATTAAACTAAGAGAAACCACTGTGACTTTATAATACATTATATACACCATACACCAGTTTGTGGTTGGGTCTGTTGGTTGGCTGGTCCACCAGTTCAGACTGAAATATCACACCAACTATCGGGTGAATTGCCTCAGGATGAATTGCAATACAGCACTCTCATCAGTCTCAGCTGTACTTTGCATTCAATGTTAATTAGCAAAGCATGCTAACTCTTGAATCTCTCTAAACTAAGATGGTGAATAATGTTATGCCTGCTAAACTTTAGCATTGTCGTTGTGGGCATGTTAGCATGCTTATTTTAGCATTTTATTTATATTTATTTTCTGCTCATTGCCTGAAATAAAACATCATACTGTACACTCAGTTGTTTGGTAAAAGCTAAAATCAATTCAAGAGCCCTGCAAAACACGCTACCCTCAGGATAGCCTAACGATAAGTTTTTGTTGAAACTGCTTTAGAAAAGTGATTGATTTGATTGTCATTTTTCTGTATGGTGCTTTTAAATTGTATTCCATTATACTAAAACACACTGTAGTGTGTTGTTAAATGGACAAAATGTAAATTCAGCAGCTAGCAGTGTCTCTCATATAGTTTGATGATGGTGAGAAGTAGTGTGGAATCGTGGGAGTTGTAATTTTCACTTTTAAGCAACAACCATAGCTGATGAAAATCTATCGGACATGACTCAGGCATCTCATCCATGGATGGGTAATATTAAAGATTTATTCACATATACAGTGTATCCAGTGTTTTCCCAGGAGTTATAGCAACCAGCAACTAGCTACCAATAGCCGGCAAGAAATGCACAGTTAATCTTGAATAAGTAAGGGATTTCTATGCATTTGAACATTGTTGGAAACATATTTGTTAACATACACACTCATCAATGCAGAAATGCTGAATATTATATATATTATAATATTATTATATATATAACTTTAACTTAGAGCAATAGCTATACTGTTTTAGTTGTCTATTCTTACCCCTCACAGAACATTATACCCTCAGTTGCCAGTTTATAAGGTACACCTAAATCAAGAAATAAAATAAATGCAATACGTCCTACCATCAGGAAAGTCATACTGTTCAGTTTTTTTTTTCTGATTTAAAGAGGTGTTGATTCAATTTTATGGTCTTTTTGGAGGCTGTGGTATATGTTAGCTGACTATTGAATTGTATTCCATCAAGTGTTTCTTATAATTAGTCTTATTATATCAATGTAGGTAGACTAAATATCACAAATACCCCTAACTATAACCCAGTACCGTTCAACAGCACCACAGTTTACAGTAAACTGAACTTTAACTTTTGTGAAGGGAGGATTTATTGCAGACTACATTAGATTTAGCCAGCTGTACCTAATAAACTAATAACTGAGTGTAGTATTTAGTCCATCGCTCTTGTAATGTGTGACATTATGCAGCTTGTGTTGTATTGTAGCATGTGCACATCTCGATTCCCGTAGTGTTTAACAATACTACATGCATGGACCTCAATGTGTGGAAGGAAAGCAAAGGAAGGAAACCAATAGTTTGAAGTATTGTGCTTTCGGAGAGTAACAAAACGTAATAAATATCAAGATTCAATGAAAAGAAAAAATTGTGGGCCAAAATGGAGGTCTGTCTTGTGTACACTTTCAGCTAATTGTGATGTTATGATGTACTAATCTAAATACAAAGGTGTAACCTCTCAACAGCAGCAGTGTGTTATAATGACCTAAATTAGTACTAATAATAGACAGATTCAAACACGCTCCATCCTTTGTTTCCAAACTGCTGAGGAATATGTTCTCTCGCTGCTCAGCTTGATCTGCCCGTGGGGATTCATCATTTTGTACAGCAATGTAGATGATTAAAGGCTAAATTGCTTAAAAGGTCTTGAAGAAAAGAGGGGAGAACATTAGAGGTAGATGTTAATGTTTGAAGGATGCGAGGTTAATGTGGTGCCACGCTGAGAGAACTTGTTCCCTTCCTTCAGCCGACTCTGCACTCCTGAATTCCTGAGCTCCAAATGACCTCTGAGTCACACGCACACATTGTTATGGCTACCTGGTGGCAGCCGTACCTCGTCTATTCACAGCACCGGCAACACGCCACGACGTGAGCTGACTTGAGACAAACATACGCCAATAGATATAACTGCAGACAGCTATTCTAAGCAGGGGTTTGTCTAGAATATTTTTCTCACATATATATATATTTCTCATTGGGCTCTATGCTATTATTTCTTCCCTCCAAGGAATAAAGGTGCTAACTAGAAGCATAAATGGTTGTTTGGCTCGTTCCCAAACGAGAGCCCCTCCTGGTTCTTGGTAGAGCTTTTGAAGGAAGTGAGGACCATGAGTTTGAGAACCAGAACCATGAGTGCAGTAGAGCAATAGGGATTTTCTACCAACAGAGCTTTGTCATGACTGCATTATGTATTGATGAGACATGCTAACAGAATGATTAAATTGAAGAGATACATTCCTCTACTTTAGTTGCTTTGTTTTTGTAAATGTACACCCTTCTGAGTTAGAGCTTATCTTTAAAGACTGTGATAATACAGTAAATGCTATGCCACCGTACCGAAAGCCCTTTAATAACTACAATAAATACATCCAGAAGACCTACTTTTACTATGTCATTCTACTATTTCCAGAATGATGGTGGATTATACTGACTAAGGTTGGTCTGTTATTTGTTTGGCTCTGCTTAAATGGAACTCCAATGAAGAAAACATGCTGTGTTATGTATGAGGTATCAAAATCTATTAGCACAGATGTGTATTGGGGATTCATGTATCTACAGAGCAATTTTGATCATGATCAAGAAAAGCAATACAGAGGAACATCACAGTGTCTGGCACAAAAAGACCAATTTGGCACAGAATTTGGCTGAATAGCGTTCATCCCAAAAGAGATAAAATAAAGCTTTTTTCTAATAACACACAGCTTACAGCTTTATCCATCAAGCCAGTTTCATAATGACGCTGAGTGAGTCAGTCCCACTTCAGTGACGTTTTTCATTGGTCCTGTCTCAACTCACTAGCTGCTCTCCCCAAACATTTGATAACCAGTGTGAGTTTTAGTGTTACTTCAGATAATCTTATACCTATTACATGCAGTCGGCATCTTTCGAACATGCAGTCAGATCAGCTGTCCACCTCAGGAGTCCACCTCAGGAGGAGTGGAGGCAACCAGGGGTAAGAATCTTGCTACAGCTAGGGCTTAAGGCTAATGTCCAGTCAGCAAAATGAAATGGATGAAATGGGACTCAGGCTGGCCTGGCTGTTGTGCCCACAGAAAGAGCTGTTCCACCACAACATTGCAAATCAAGGTGTTACACTTGATGGGTGGACCAGTTGTGCGCTGATTGGAAGCAGCATGCAAGACTCCAGCAGGACGAGGGGAGGAGCACTCTGTCTTTATATCTATGATATTTGATGCACAAACACAGTGAAAGTTGATGGACAATGTTTCCCAGATGTCAGACTTTTAATGTGAAGGTGTCGACCATACCATCATCAATACCTTCATGCAAATTTAAAAAACACACCACAGAATTATTCCTGAGTGTGTATGTGTATATGTAAACAACTGAATATATAACTGAATATATTTTATTTTTATCTGGGTATATATGTTGTATTTTGTGTGTAGCATGAAGGAATTAGAACTCACAGAATTTTAAGACATATGCTGTGAATCAGTACTGTACATGTAATGCCCAGATACTCTTTTGCAGAGCCTGCCATGTTCCCCGCCATATTTTCACATTTGCCCAGAATGGACAAACCAAACATTTGTTCATGTTTTGCACAAGTTTTCCAGCCATCATAGGTTCTCCTACACATTTGGAAAAGGAGAGAAAGATTCGATGTCTGTAATCTGCAAGCTCACCCTGCGGAATACCACTAAATCCGACACACTGGTCCTTTAACTGTGACTTCTACAATATTATAGAAATAAAGAAAGTTGCCTGGAAAAACTTGCCCGGAAGCTAGATATCTAATCAGGTTTTAATATTAAAATAAAGTGTGGTGCTCCTATAACAACATAAAAATGGTAATACAGTACAATCACCTCTGCCGTTGACTATGTGTATATTCTGTATTGTTGCCAACACCCTGAAGCCACTAGATGCTGTTTACCGTTTTGTATTTTGTACTCATGCACACAAACACACACACACGCCACTGTGAATATACAGTACACTGCACATACTGTACTGAAGCGCAAACAAATATCAGGCAGACCTCTCCCCGTTCAGCTGTAAGAAACTGTCAGAAGTTGAGGTGCTGGTGTTGCACATCCTTTAATCACAGACACATCATGGTGACAGAGCCTTGTGTAGTTTAATAAAGCCCCAGGAACAAAGACATTCTCCTCTAAACTATCTTTCTCACATAGCGTCTGCACGCAGGGCTCAGGAGAACTGGTTATTACCATCTCATTGAAGAGGGACCCCTCAACAGCTTGTAAAGTTGCTTGGCATCATGTCCCTACTTCACTGTATGCTGACAGCCCAACCATCAAAACTCGACACTTTTCTTTGGAGGCTGTTTCAATTATTCACTCTTCCCTTAGAGTGTCAGCGCTGTCTCTCTGCTGACACCACCTCTGCCTATCTTTTTTTTTTTTTTCTGTCTTCGTCTTTCTCAGCCTCGTCTCTGCTTCTGTCTGAGATGGGCAGGTACCACAGGTAGAGCCCAGAGTCAGGGAAAGAGAGGAAAACGGAGGATGAAAGAGCGGTACATCAGGGTCACAGAAAAGGGCCCTTAAACAAATCTTATCACAGCAGAGCGCCCAAATGAGATACCTAACCAAAGGGAATAATTATCTTTCGAATGAGGCTAATCTAAAGCTATCAAATAAAAAACAAACTTCAGTGTGAGTAAGGAAATGCAATTATTCAAATGGGATGGAAATGCAAATGTGTGGTCTTATGCGGAGGAAACAAGGAGCCAGGAGCTAGCGTCCTCTAAGAACCAGGCTCTCAACTGGCTCATAATTTTCTGTAATGGATGTCAATGTCCTTGTGGACACGGGCCATTTTTTTAAGGCCAGTAGAAATGTGGTAAGTCAGCTGGCCTCTAATCAGGGATAAGTGTCTCTAATTGTGTTTATAAATGCCCTCATGCATTAAAAATACATTTTCATTACATGTAGATCTACATGTAATAATGTTAATATATGCCAAGGTAATGGATTCATCAAATATATATGAAATAGATTTTTTCACATATTTATGAAAAATACGTGATATGCATTCAGAAATATCTAGAAGTATCTGGAAGTGCTGTGTTTTGCAGAACATACCAATTATTGTCTTTCATGTATTGCAAAATGCATTTTATAAATAAAAAATAACAAAAAATAATTTATAGTCATTTGTAGTGTATTCTTGAAATGAAAATATATTGGTTGGCTTTTCAACACAATATTCAAATGTATTTTTAATAGAGACTGAAATTTTTTTTAAACTGTAAATAGGTTAACATTGATTTCTTTCTTTCTTTTTTTACACTAATGCATGCTGGCAGTCCCTTAAATATGGTTACTAAAGACTAGCAAGCAAGACATGTACTGAGTGGAACACATTAGTCCTGAATGAGTCCACAGATATGATGGCAGCACTATGAGGCGATATTTGGACACAGCAGTGCTTTGAGATAAATGCTAACATCAAGCATGCTAACATGCTCACATGGTGACCATCTTCGTTAAGGCGTTAGCATGCTAACATTTGCTAATTATAACTAAAACAACTGAGGTTGAAGAGAATGTCATTAGTTTTGCTGGTATGTGGTCATAAACCAAAGTGCTGACATATTTTTTTTTTTTTGTCCTCATGATGGGGTAAGATGAAAGTTTAAGTGATCCTGAGGTCAACATGAATGTCTGGAACAAATTTGTTAAATATGTCAAGACGACAGTCATATTTGTGACTCACGTTTTCTATTGTCATTTTACATGTTCTTTTCTTCACATTTTTCCACTGTCTCTGGCACTGTGCTGTATGTATAAGCCTTACAACTCTAAATATCTACTGATTCCACCTGAACAGCAATACAGCTGCATGTGATGTGGAAGAGAGCTGGTCGTGCTCAATGTCTCCAGTTCTCTTAATACATCCATGCTCGCACTTCCTTTAGACATCCTTGCTCGCGCCTCATCCTCCTCAGTGAGTGAGAGATGGAGAGAGAAATGAAGAGCACTAAAAGAAATAAATACTCTGAGGAAATGTCAGATGTCTTGGAAAAAAGATTCTCGTTTTTTGAAGGAAAGGGGCACATTTTTCCTAATATCAGCCTAACTAACATAAAAGTAGTAATTCATTTGGGATTATGTAAGGCTAAATGATGCCCCATTGTGTTTTCCAGCTAATAAGTTATAGTTCATCTGTAGACATCTGTTTGCCAAAAATGTGTTCTTATTTGTATGTAATTATTTTGTTATTTTCATTCTTTGAAAGTCACCAGAAGGCAGGAAAGTTTTCAGGGGGAGGATCCCCGGACCTCCTGTTTTGATTTAAAAAATCTTCCTATTTTGAGGTTTCAAGGCAAGTATATGGCCAGCCCTTCTCAAAACCACAAATATCAACCTGCTGGAGGCGCTAGAGGAAAAGTCACAGTCATAAGGAAACATCATGGAACTGACAGGCCGACATTGCTATTCCTAGAGCCAAAACTGAATTCATCAGTGGTCTCTGGTAGACACACTATATGTAATGATGCAGCTGTTTCTAAATTACAGCAAATGTACAGTATTTTTCGCTATTGGAATTTGTTGTTTCCTCTTCTCAGGCCTGAGTCTCTACTTTTTAATGTATTATATTATATTTTTCTGTGTTATTGATGCACAGTATGTCGTGTAAGAGTGCAACTGGTTTCAAGAGAAGAGTAATATTCTTGAGGTATTTTTCTTATGGAATTTGCACATTATTTTTATTTTATTTTTATCCACTGTATTGCACCCCTACAACACACACAACACACACACCTGCACACACACACACACACACACACACCTGTCCCACTGTCTTTTCAGTTTGCCTGTACTGTCCTTCATGCTGTCACTGCAGGCTTATATAAGAGGAAAGGGAGAAGTTTCAGCAGGCTATCTAAAGTATGCCAGTGCTGATTTTGCCAGCGACCACAAGCCAAACAAATGAATTTAAAACATGGCACCAGATCTGGCCATGATTAGTTTTAAAATATTAAACAAATGGGAGAAATAGGAGGAAGAGCCCGTGGATTAAGCTAACAACACAGAGCAGGTGGTTCAGTGGATGCGGGGCTTTATGTATTATTAAAATTTTGTGTATTGTCCAGAAAAAAAACAATGACGGAATCCTTTGTATTGTCATTAATTTTCCATTTCACATACATTATGCATTCAAAAAGACATTTTGAGTGTTTGAGTCAATGTAGGAACACTTTTATGTCATGAAGGCCGTTAACCTTAAAGTAGACCTTTAAAATGCCCACAGAAGACCAAAACTAAAAGGCTCTATATCTTTCACTGCAGGGTGTTATCTGTTTCATATACAGTACATACCTGGTGAAGTGCTGCATCTGCACTTTCTTTAATTTATTACTATTGGTTGCAAGGTTGCTCTAATTGAGTTACGGAGATCCTTGATTGGCTTCCAGTGCCATGGCAGGATCCCTTTAGATTACCGTGGTCCAACGGCAGCGTCTGAATGACAGGAGGTAGAAGATGAGCTCGGGAACGGGAGCACACGCGCACAACATGCTCTGTCAGCATGGTACCACATTAACCTCACATCCCAACAACTCTCTGAGGCTTTTCTCCTTTTTTTTTCACTTTTGATCTCCCCCTCCCTCTTTCCTGAACCACATTCCTTCTCTCGTTTGACATTCATCACAAGCATCAACATAAATACTCAATACACACATTTCCTTTAAAGATAAAAAAAAAAGCTGGAAATGCAAAGAAGTTGATCTTTAAATATAGTTTCTTGGCTCTCTTCAGTACATAAATAATTGATCACAGAAAGGCTCCAGGGGGAGTCATGTTCGCAGATATGTTGATTTCACACCAATTTCCTCACATATATAGCCCAATCTCTGTGTTTACCCTGCATAAAATTAACACATACTGGACAGTATCTCCAGAGCTCAGCTGAAGACGGGGAGCTGAAATACAGGAATGACAAATAGGGCCCTCAATAAGTAAGATTTGCAAAACGTGAGGAGTAAAATGGCTTGAAGAATGAGGCAGAGGAGGCGCTCACATGCTGACGAGACACATTCCGTGATCCATATCTCTCGGAGAACTCACAGAGAAGCAGCAGCATAAACAAGAGCGCAAGTCTGCCATGAGATCAAAACAAATGTTAAACGTCAAAAGACTCAATTGAACAAGTGAAAAAAATTCAATATAATGTACAACAGAACAATCAGTGTAATATGCCATAGTTTCTATGACTGTGCAAGCAGCACAAATCTAGAGCAGAGTGTGCTGCTGGCAAAACAACACAAATCATCAGTTATGTGTTCTACAGAGAGGAAAAAAAAGTTTAGAGTTTTTCAGCTAAGCAATACTGACAACACCTCAAAGATTTTACTGCACGATGCCATGAATAAATATGCCCAAAAGTTTTGTCTAAATACATCTCTTAAAGGAGTTGCAAAGTAGTGTTTTTGGGATGTTTTCCCAAAATAAACAGGATTATTTCAAGGCAAATATGTGATGATGGAATTTACTTTACAAACCCCAATTCTGATAAAGTTAGGATACTGTGTAAAAACAGAATGCAATGCTTTTGCTTAAATATACACCTATTCTGAATTTGATGTCTGCAACATGTTTCAAAAAAGTTTGGACATTGGCAACAAAGGACTGGGCCATAACAACAACAACAACAACAGCTGATTTCTCTGGGCCCAAGCTTATTTGAGATGGACTGACGGAGAGTGGAAAAGTGTGCTGTGATCTAACTAGTCCACATTTCAAATTGTTTTGTCAGAAATCATGGACATTGTGAGCACAAATTTCAAAAGCCATCATTTGTTATGGTATGGGGGTATGTTTTGTCCATGGCATGGCCAACTGACACATCAGTGAAGGCATCATTAATGCTGAAAGCCACATACAGGTTTTGGAACATATGCTGCCATCATGACAATGTCTTTTTCTTGGACGTCCTGGGTTATTTCAGCAAGACAATGCCAAGGAATACATTAAGACAG
>JAJHUR010100531.1:0-14399 GCA_027495735.1 Lutjanus campechanus | reverse complement strand
GTGTGTGTGGTTTTGTGTGTGTGTGTGTGTGTGTGTGTGTGTGTGTGTGTGTGTGTGTGTGTGTGTGTGTGTGTGTGTGTGTGTGTGTCACCTAAAGGCCCCTGGAGCTTTAGATGCATAAAATCAATACACTGTTGTGTTAAAAACAGAGCTAAACACTAAACTTTTTTCACCACCGTCCTGAAAAACAGCTTTAACCGTCCCAATGTGAATATAATTTGTTGCTTTATTATCATCTAGCTCTGTATTGTTTTTGTTTTTTTTTAGTTTTTATTGTCATTATAAAAACACCATTAAAATGCTCTGGAAATAATAATGTTTTTATTTTGAGTTTACGGCTGTTTATTGTTTTATATTTAGTCTATGTGAAGTAATAAACTGCTACATACAAGTACTTCAGTACAGAAGTGGAGTAAATATATCTGGTTACTTTAATCTTTGGTCAAATGTAAACACTGATGTAAAGTGTCTGTAACTCCAAAGTCAAAGAAATGTTTACCTCCGAACTAGCTGAAGTGCTTCAGTATGTTTATTTACTGTAAATGTATTGTTTCCACATTAAACTGCACTTCACTGTTCCTCCTCTGAAAAAGAAACTCAGTCCAGCTGTGTTTGGCTCCGTTAGCTGTTAGCTCTGTTAGCTCTTAACTCTGTTCACTTTAATAGCTTTTTTTTAGCTCTGTCAGCTGTTAGCTCGGTTTGCCCTTTTAGCTCTTTTAGCTCTATTACCTACATTAGCTCTTAGCTTCAGACATCTGTTAGCTCTGTTAGTTCTGTTACCTTTTAGCTCTATTAGCTCTGTTAGCTCTTGGGTCTGTTAGCTTTAATGAGTCTGTTAGGTCTGTCATCTGTTAGCTTTGTTAGCTCTATAGCTCTGCTAACTCTAAGCTCTTTTAGTTTTGTTAGCTCTATTAACGCCATTAGCTCCATTAGCTCTTCGCTTTGTTAGCTCTGCTAACTTTTAGATCTATTAGCTCTACTAGCTCTTATTTCTGTTAACTCTGGTAGCTCTTAGCTCTGTTAGCTTTGTTAGCTCATTGGCTCTGTTAGCTCTATTAACTCCATTAGCTACGTTTGCTCTGTTAACTCTTAACTCTGTTACCTCTATTAGCGCTGTTAGCCAAACACAGCACTCTGCTATCCACCTGCTGCTAACAGCTAACTGCTAACTTTCTGTCAATTTCAACCTGGATTTGCTGTTCACAGTCCCCGTTGGTCGTGAGTTTACTGCGTTCTTTTGGATTTTAACATCTGAACCATGTATGGTTTAGCTCACTCACACTGGTAGCGCCTGGATAAAGTTGGCTAGCTAGTAGCAAGCAGCTGGCTGGACAGTTTGTAGCCAGTCAGTGATAGTAACTATAGTAACAGCATGAGAAGACGAAATAGCCTTTCATCATGTTGGCATCCTGGGGAACATGTCTGTTTGACCCCAGGATGATGCTAAGCTACTAAAAGTAAAAATAGTCAAACATAATTAACAGAAAATAAACTATAACAAGTAAAACAATGTGAAAAAGAAGAAAAACAACTAACAAAAGTCATTAAAAGTGTTATGATAATGTCTCTGCGACCCTAATCTCTTCATAAACAACTGAAATGAGGCAAAATGACCTTAAAATAAGCAAAGAGAGAAAACACGATGAGATGAACAAACTTGATCGGGGTTATTGTTGTCTTAATGTGACCTGAATGTGCTTTGTAAGCAGCCGGCGCCGTGGGAGAAAAGCTTTTATGTGTTTCATTATTTATCCCAACCTTTGATAGACTCACTCTCGCCTGGAGATGGTTGACGATGTTCATATCCTGAGCTAATTACCTTAATTACCCCCCGACAACACACACACACACACACACACAGACACACACACACACACACACAGCCGAGGGCCAGGGCCCGGGGCAGGGCGAGGTCAGTTTCCTCTAACGAGTGTCTTAACGAGGATGGATGACTTACTCTGGATGGTCTGAATTTTAGTGGAAAAAAGAGAAAAGAGGGGATCGAAGGAGAGACGGAGGAGAGAATCACACTCATGTTAGTGCTGCTGCAAATTTACATCAGGCAGTGAGAAATATAATTAGTCGTATTGTTAAGTTTTAGGTTGGTGTTCATTCAAACTCGGACAAACAAGTGAACTCTTTTGAGGTTTGTTTCTGTTGCAAACAGAGTGAGAGTGTCCTGGCTTGTGGTCCAGGAGTGGCCCACAGGTCTATTCTGAGTGGATCATGTGCAACACTGACTTTTAAAACTCAGGGTTAGCCCACTTTGTGTGAAAGCTTTTTTAGCTGGGGGGCTAACAGCTCTGTTAGCTGGGGGCTAACAACTCTCTTAAGGGCTTTTCACACTGCATATTCTAAGCCCAGGGCTATCCTTAACCCTGGGCTTAGACTTAACCCTTAACCCTTAACCTTTTCACACACACATTGTTATGAAACACAAGAACATGCAGTTTTGGCCCCAGTAAACTCATCAGTAATGCTCATAACCACCTATTCATGTCCAAGTTAAACAATCATGTAAAATGCTGCATGACTGGCTGACAAGCGCCAAAATTGGATTTCCCTTGTGGGTCCATGTAGCGCCGATGATGGAGGGTGACAGTCGCTAAAGATGTCTAACGAATGAATAAATAGCCAGTCTGCATGGCTTCATGTTCACCATATTTTTCCCTGTTTAGCTCCTTCAGCAAAACGGATATCAAAAAGCAAACTTATTGAAAAGAAAAAGCTTGCACACATAAAAAGAGATGATTTCCACAAGTTTATCATCTGATTCAGTGTCAAAATGCAAGATATCTGTGTGCATAAACTTTATATGTGCAGACGCATATGCACAAATATTGATAGGCATGCTTTGGTAAATATGTCAGACATAGCGTAAGTATTTATTAAATTAAATGATAACACATTTTACTTTATTTACTGCTATACATTTAGTACTGTAAGTAAGTAAATGTGTTCATACAGGCATCTCAGGGTCAAAACTTTATTATCTTCTGTTCTGTCCGATCTAAACATGCCCACGTCCCCTCAGGCTTCATGTGACAAATAATATTATCTGTGAACAGAAGAAGCACACAGTCATTAAATCTGCTAATAATACACCACAGTTCAGTCTGTGTGCAGCGCAGTGACTCCCAGCTCGTCCCCGCAGACCAGAGCTGCTGTAGGAAATAGAATCAGAGCAGAGTGATAACAGTGGAGGGAGACGAGGCCGATGACAAATGAGGAAGAAGACACACGAGCTATATGATGTTTTATTGGTGTTGTATAAACAGGGCTGTTAGTTAGAGGAGGATATTCTGTCTCTTCCTACAGAGGCCTCACGTGACTTTTACTGCAACCAATGATGAATATCAGTAATAGATATGAATAAGAATTAGGTAAAGTTAATCAAAATAAACAAAATAGTACTTTTCTTAAAAGGAGAGTAATGTGTTTAAAGGTTTTTAAAAGTTTTTCTGCATAAATTGAAACTTTTTGGTGCTTTTTTTGTCACTATTGAACTTTTCCATCGTTCTGACAACTTTTTATTGATTTTTATTGATTCCTCATTGCAAGAACTATGAATCATCATAGTTCTTAGAACGCTGTTTTGAGGAACTTGTTGATTGGTCGCCATTTTAAACCACGTGTAAACATTAGCAGCGTAAACAAATGGCTCAGAACAGCTCGTAATTATTTAAAAAAAACAGAATAAAACATAGACAAATGGACTGTGAGCATGCATGGTGGAAATACAACATGATTTTGACTCGTGAAAGCAGAATATAAACATCTTCAACAGCATTTCCTGTCAACTTGTGACATCAGGCATCCGCCACACAGAGAAGCAGTGCAGGGAGACGATCAAGAAACTGATTATAAAAACTTAAAAGACCACAACAACCAGAGCGGATCTGATAGAAAAACAAGCAGGTGGTATGCACTGGACGTTATCCTCCCCTTCAAGTTTATTTTCACATCCATGCCATCAAACATGCTGTGAGAACTAGATAAAATAAAAACACAACTCATAAAATGAGCCTAAAACAAAACAGAGCGTTCTCATAGAGAAGATACTACTATATACTCAAAATGCAAGTTGTAAGTTCATTTTTCTCTTCTTCTTCATTGCCTGTTTCTAAAATAAGACAACACCCACCCTTAAATTACGTTTTTTACAGGGTCCATGTTGTTATTATCCCCCGTTAAAAAGTGTTCAGAGGTGACATGAGTCCTACTTAAAGACTTCTGAACTCAGGTTTTCAGGAGCAGCGTGAGTGTGCAGGCATGGACGGTTGGCTCCAATCTGTTCACCTGTCCTTCACTTATTCCAACATGTGCACACACCACACACACACACGCACAAACACACGCACACACACGCCTCCTTCATCTCTCCCTGTCAGAGGAAGACTGATGTCACTGCGTGGCCTGCTGGGCACAGTGTCTGGGTGTGGTGCAGGATAATTATCTCCTCTTCAAAGCCTCATCTGGCCTCCATCTGCTGGACTCTAGCACGGTTAGCTTAGCCGCAGAACACACAGCAAAAGGTCTTCACACACACACACACGCCGTCCTGCTAGACCTGCAATATCTAATAAAAGTCGGCTCAGTGCGCAGGTTCTTTTCTTTAAAATCACACAAACACACATGTTCACACCTGGAAGCTGCTCAAATCAAACACACTTTCTATAGTTAGCCTCAGAGAAGTTCTGTCGGAGCACCCAAGACAGCTCGGAGAGTGTTATTAACTCAGCCACATTTTCCCAGCCGCAGACCCTTGTGAACATGGCCTGCGAGCTGCCGATTCCCGCAATTACATGGAGTAGATGACAGCTAATGGCGCTAATGTCTCCCTGCAGTGCATGTCGTTCACTGCCCCGAGACTTCGCCGTTCCAAATAGCTCTTAGCGGGTGTTCTGACTGAAAATAGCACCGCGTTAAAGAAAAGTAGCGCCTTGGTGGAGACGCGCCGCTTCCGGTACCACCCAGCTGGTGAGGTGGGGGTGTGATCTGTGAGCCTAATACAAATAAAACACACAATATTCTGAATTTCCTGCAGTTTAATGAGGAATCATATCAATGCACTGCACTGTATGAGGCCTATATGCCACAAACACACGCACAAAAACATGAAAGAGATGCTACAAAAGAAGCTGCACGGGGTTCACAGCACACGGAACAGAGAAAAAAAACTGTCATCATGGCATTGAAGTTATAATGCATCCTTGTTCTGTCACTTATTTATTTATTTATTATTCAATTTAAAAGATAAACAGACATTTCAGTACAGAAAAAAACATTGTTATGTGGGGAGAAGAAATGCTACTGATGTGTATACAAGCCGTCAGGATGATGCTCATTTGCAGGCCCAAGTTGCAGGTTTAGCTTTTGATGTTCAGGTTGAAACAAGAGGAATAAATCAAGATAGAAACAACAGAACAGATAAAAGCACGAGTCTCTCTGTGCATTTGTCGTATGTGACGGTGAACACGCTGATGCGAGACGTGAGAGTGTGTGAATGCATGCGAGTGTCCCAAGTATGTCGCGCTGTGTTGCACAGAAAGTCGAGCCAAGTTCAAATTATTTTGCCAAACCACCCAGTGTTTTTGTTGGACTTGATTTTGGCGTCCCGGCTGTGCCAGATTCCAGGGTTAAACTGAAACCGAAACTAAACCGTAAATGAACAGTAAAAATGTTGTAAACTGAAACTAAATTACTCTTAAAGAAAAACAAGACTGCAACTGTTGTTACCTTGATAACAATAATGGTCACATTAAATTAGGAGCCTGCCTTTTTCTTTCATTAAGTATTAAAGAAAAAGTCTGAACTTTTGGGAAAGTTAATTTAGAAGTTTGAAACTATAATCTTGTATATAAAGCTGCATCCAGTTAGCTTAGCTTAGCACAAGACTGGAAACAGATGGAAACTGATTAAATGAGATACAACTTGCTAATTTTAGAGCTGCTGGTTGGCAGTTTGTTACCCGACTTCACAATGTGCTAAGCTAATCCTCTAGGCTTCTTCTTCTTCTTCTTCTTTTTGGTTTTCAGCATTGGTTGGCAGCTAATGTAAAGCTACTGCCAAAGCTAACCAGCATGTTTATTTAATGGTCAGATCTATATCTGTATCTATATTCTCATCTCATCTCGTCAACAAAAAGTGACTAAATGTGAGATTATTCCTTTAACTTTAGTTTGAACGTGGCTTTGGTCAAGTTTTCTCAGAGGTTTTGTTGCATTTAAGCACTTTTCATCCGCTCTGTTTCAGTTTGAAAGTCATAATTGCACACATGCAGTACATTTTTCAAGTTCCTGAAATAATAACAAACTGGGTGCAGTAATAAAACTCTAATTAATAATTAACTAAAGCAGCACAGTTGTTGTTACGGGCTGCCTCTTAACATCTGTGGTATCATGGGAGTTTCAGATTTGCTCAATCCTGTTTACTGCCGTTCTTGTTTGCGTTTGCTCAGTTTATAATTCCACATTTCTGACAGCACTTGAAAGCAGCATTTGTTGTTGTTTTTCTCCCTGTTAAAGCCTTTAAGCCCTGAAGTGATGATGACACATCTCCCGGTGTGAAGTGTGTCCCCGCACTTGACTCGGGCTGCAGATAGTCGGAGCCTCTCTCTGCCCACAGAATGACTCAAGGCTAATTACTAGAGAGATCGGTATTTGTTTGCTCAGAAAGCACCTGAGGAAAAAAAAGAGACGAGTGTTTTCGGTTTGTTGTCGTCACACAGGTCGGGCAGGTTTATTAGCCCGCCGCCGCGCTTCCTCTCACTTCAAGGCCTCGAGCACGCCAAGAATTTGAACTCGAACGGAGCTAAGGGATTAGAATTAGTCCAGATTTTAAGACAGATGACACACTGTTTTCATTAACGCTGCTGTGTCAGATCCACATCTGAAGAGTCCCGCGGGAAGGAAATGAGGCGGGCCTGCGCCGTCTCTGCTGTGACATTAACACCAGAGACTTTATAAACACTGTGTTTTCACTGCTGCTGCTGCTGCAAAGTGGTCATCAAGTCTCTGATGTTTACTCCCTGAATGCTACTTAGTGTTTTACTCCAACTTCTCCCTCTTTACCCACAATTCAGTTTGATTGTTATTGGCATGACACAGAGATTTCACACAGCATCAAAGCAGAAGCTGGCGAAGTGGAAACATTCAGCAGAAACAATAAAGAAGCATTGATCAGTTCGCTTCACGGTGCTGCTTGTCAGTTTTTGCACGACATTTTTTTTTTGTGACTGTAGCGTGTTTTAGCCGATTTACAAACCATGATTGCCTTTAGATCGACGCAGTGTGAGGAGAAGGCCATGAGTTGAAAATTCCTTCTTTTGCAATCAGAGAGCTTTAATTACGAACAAAGTTTCGGTATGACGGCTTTTATCAGGTTATTTAAAAACTGAACAACCTGATGAAGGTCGTTGTACCGAAACGTTGTTAGTAATTAAAGATCTCTGATTGCGAGTAACAAAGACAATGTGATGGGAGTTTTTTTGTTCTGCTTGGAAAGTTGGAAAATATATTCAATACTCTACAGCAGTGTTAAACAACTGGCGGTCCGTGGGCCACATACCCACTGCAGTGTTTCTATATTTGCAGTATATTGCAAACTGAAGAAATCCCTGGAAAAATAATGCTGTAACAAGTTACTGCTCATGCAAACTGAACATTTCCTACTGCCGCACCTTCACATTAGAGCTGCGACAATTAAATGATAGCTATTTTTGTAATTTATTTATCGGTTTGAGTAATTTTTTAAGAAAAAGTCTAAGATTTCAGCATCTTAAATGTGAATATTATCTGGTTTCCTTGCTTCTTTATGACAGTAAACTGAAGTTGTGAGTAAAACGAGACATCTGAGGGCATCATCTGTTTGATGTGAAGTGAAGCCCTGCTTCACATTAAAAGCATTTAAGTGGCACAACACGAGCTGTGCGAGTTATGAAGGAGTCAGAAAATAGAACGTGATTGTCAGTGAAATTCGTGCCCACTGCTGTCGTTCATCAAAAGTAATTTTTGTCATTTTTCGACGGAGGATCAGTTTGAAATCTTGCAGGGAGTAACGGAACAAGACGGAGCAGCCACAGTGAGCTGTTAGATGAAGAGCCGACTGACTCCTTTGACTGTGCCCTGCTCTTGGCAGCCACATGTTGACAAAACAATCTCACTGCGATGTCCATTTATACATGATCTGGAGCTTTCGACTGTATCAAATGATCTTCCTCAGCAGACACAGATTGGCCAGTTTGGATGTAGATGTTCAAGTTTTAGTTTTTCTGGGCACTTCAAAGAATTCTCGCCCTCGTTTTGTGCGTTGACGGTCATGTTGCTGTTGTGATTTTAGCTGTCCGCTCTGCTCAGGTCTGGTCAGCGTGCGTTGTTTTTCAATCTGCTTCATAAATAAATTTGACTTGATGGAACTTGACATGTTGGCTTAAAACTTGAGATTGAAAGTTCAGTCTTGACTGTGGAAAGGGCAGTTTATGAAACAAAGTCACCACAAGGTCTCTGAGCCCCCCCCATCTTTATTCTAAAGCGTGATCTTTTCAATTTGAGAGATTTCACGTTTCGCTGCCCTCACAGTCAAATATCCCCTGCTTGTGCTTTAAATTTGCTCCGCTTCTGCTCAGACTGTACGGTTGCACTTAAATATGCTGTTACTTGCAAAGATTTCCGTCAGCCCTTTTCCGGACACTCAGGCTGCTTTTGTGTCCTTCACGAAACGATTTTTTTGAGCAATTACCCTGTCAAAACAATAGAATACCAGGTGAAGTGTTGACCAATGAAATGATCCCCGTCTTGTTGCAGTTGCAGTGACATAAGGCGAAGGTGTCCACAACAAGACAGGGTCTTTTCTAGGTCTCCTCAGTAGCATCTTCTTTAAAGAAGGTTGCGTGACACAATCAAAAGCTACAAAATGAAAAGTCAGAAGCCTGTTCTTGCAAAAAGAACCCGTATAATCCCTTGATATCAACAAATCCTGCCATGTGATGTCAAGAAAAACATGCACCCTTTGTTTGTTTACTGCCTCAAGTGTTTTGCTTTGTGCTGCAAACTAAGTTATTGTACGAACACAAGAGGCAAAAGATTTGCAGATTTGGCGGGTAAATCTTTCACTGAATGGAGAACCTGGTTACGCTTGATCTGTTTTTGAGGGCTGCCTCCTTGATAGTCGACATTTCATGACGAAGTAGGAAATAATGACTTATTTTGTGTCTTTTGTGGTCTTTAGTATCCCAAAATTCACTCATTTTAATTCAAACTCGGCAGACAAACATGTAAAACTCGCCGAAAATGTCTGTCCACTCTTCCAGCAACCACCAACTCCGGTTTGGTCGAATTAAATCCTAATTTCACCGTGTGAAAAGAGTGCAAAGAGTCGAACTCTGCAGGCTGTTTACCTCTCAGTCCTCACCCAGCTCAGCGCACTCATGGTCCGGCTGAGTGGGCGCGTACTGCGCCGCTGGAGCAAAAACCAACCCATCACCAATAAGCGATACATTCGTAGTTGTAAAAAGGTCTTGAAAGCCCTGAAGTTGACTTGCAAGGACCCTGAAATCAGTTTGGGTCCATTTAAAAGGACGAGTCCCCTGAAACTGGACAGTTTTGGGACTTCACTCATGAGTTTTGAACATCACTTTTTGCAACAGCGAGAGTTCGAGCCAGCGCTGGAAGGGATGCTTTTCTTTGTTTGCTTCTTTTGCAAATCTGCAGCTGTATTTTCTCAAAAAGAAAACTTGTTCTTGCGCAGCATTAATCAACACATTTTCTTACTCGCAATCACACACTGGCACGCTGGGAATAGTTGCTCAGAATATTTGACTTGAAAGCAGTTTTATGTTTATTTTCCCTGCTGTTAGAAGTGACGTCTCCTTCGTCTCCTTCACTTCCCTCCTGTTTTCAGTCTCCTCTCTGTCCTCCTTCCTCTCTGTTTTTTTTTTTTCAGCCTCCCTGTTTCATTTCAAAATGTGCCAGTGTGTGTTCCATGACGTTTGAAGGTTATTAACTAACTGTGTGTGTGTGTGTGTGTGATGTGATGCCAGTTGTGTGTTGGAATGCAGTTCTTCCTCCCTCCCTCTCAGCAGTTTCTGTCCTTTCCTCGCAGTGCTGAATGATGCTCGGATGTCATGTTTGTGGTGACACTGGGAAGCTGTGTGTGTGTGTGTTGAGTTATAAGGGGAGGTGGGGGTGGAGGTGGTGGTTGGGAGGGGGGGGGGTTACAGGAAGGAAGCCTTGCTGGAATATGATTACATCTCCCAGTAAACAGGGCAGCAGTAGGAAATGGATCCTCAGACCCTGTCCTCAGGGCATCAGCAGCCTCCACATACTGAAGCCACCAGTGAGAGATTTAATGACTAATATAATGTTACACACACACACACACAACCTGGTGGGTCACATACCTGAGCACATCCTCACCTGCACGTACCATACTTAACATAACACACTTATTTGTCAGGTTTTCCACAGACGTGACCTTCATTTTAAAGCAACACGAGGTCCAGTCAGTGTCGTCCTCTTCTGGATTGACGGATGAGACGCAGTTTGATTTGGTGATCAGTCCTGCTTTGTTTGGTATTGATTCTGATGGGATGTTTCCTCAGTGTTTGTGCAGTTTATTTAAGATTTAAGAGAGAAATCTGGACTTGTTACAAAAGGTTCTTTCACATTTGAAAGACAATCAGATCCTTCTTGGAATATTGGGAATGTTGAAGACAGTTGTGTCTAGATGGGAACCCTGTTGTCTGGTAGGAGAAATAAGTTCCCATGCAGCACTTTTTTTGGTAACCACTTATGCCATATTTTCAAACCTTCAAGCCGTATTTTCATACTTTCATGTCATATTTTTAGACGTTGATTCCATATTCTATGACTTCTATCCCAAATCCTCATCCATCCATATAATAACCTTGCAAATGTCCTTTGTCATGTCCTTTAAAAATGGCCATCACAGTTTCCCCGTCCCAAACGGTGACATTTTCAAACGTCTTTTGTCCGTTCAACAGTCAAAAAACCCAAAGATGTTCAACTTACTATCATCAAGGATGAAGAAAACCATCAAATATTCACATTCAAGAAGCTGGACCCAGTAAACCTTTTGCATAGTTGCCACAAAAGTAAATAAAATGATTAATCGATTATAAAATAGTCATGTCAGTATCATTTTTAGCACTGTTTAGCAGGTGAATGATGTATGACAGATAACAGATGGCATTGCTCAGGTCAGTTTGTGGCTCGAACCATAGTATTTAGTTTAGCTAATGTCTTGTTTAAGCCTTTAACATTTCCCTGCACGGTTTGTATTATATCACCGTTTGCGCCAACATATCTCAAAATCTTTTGAAAACATCTTTCTGTGTGAAGCCGCTGCATTCAGACGCCTCTGAACGGCCTCTGACCCCCATTATATTAATCAGCGCCTGGACGTCTCGTTCTGTCCGGCAAGTATTCTTCTTCACTGTTTCTCCTTTTTTTTTTAGAGTATTGGTTTTGCTGCAGAAAAGAAAAAGTCCAGAGTGCTCAGAAGTTCAGAAAATAAAAGAAAGGTCCAAGGACTTTATTCCAATAGCTACTGAAAGAGTTTTTTATTGAACTATTGTTTGTGCTGGTTATAAAATGGTACTTAAATCTTAATAGTTGAACAGTAGAAACGAAAGCAGAACTCGTGCCAATTAACTGATTTATCTTTTGGTTTCTGTTATTTATGTTTCACCCCCAATATTCTTCAACGGGAGCTGCATCTTGTTAAGGAGGTAAAGAGTTCACGTCATGCTTTTTTTAATAGTGAAGATAGAATTTCAATAACCTTCGAATAATCTTTTCAAACAGACTAGTGCCTCTGTGCAAAGTTTGTAGTTGCAGGGCTTCAATAATGGATTTCTGAGTGGATGAATGGATTTCTTTGGGTGAGCGGAGCATGGAAGAACAGTTTTGATAACCTTCTTTCATTGCTGGTTGCTGCTGCCGGCTGCAGAGCTGCCACCTGGTTATTTCACCGCTGCCGGGCAAGTTTTTCATACCGCTGCACTTTTATCAAGTTTTCCGGCTACATTATACTGCTCAAAGTGGACCTCTGGGATTTATAGAGGGTTGGTGTTGCATATATTTGCGTTTTATTCCCGATTTTCTTGACAAAATAGCGCCGGAGTGCGACAGGAAAGTTTGTTTTCTTCGAGGAGCTCGACAACACGAGGAGAGATAAGGGAAAGAGGGAGCAACACACAGAGTAAATGTCATTATCAAGCCATAAAATAAAAACATTTGACTTTCATATCAAGGTTCACAGGGCGCAGACATCTGTGCTTTCCTGCAGCTTTGGTCAAATTTGCTTGAATCGCTGTATCTTAAATATTCAGCCTGTTTGCACTGATTTGAACTTGTTTCACCCAAGAAATGCTGTTCAGCCGAGTAGTGAGGATGATATAACTTCAAAAACAAAGATTTATAAAGAACAGAAGCTGCTCTGCGCTGAGTACAGACGCCAGTTTGCAAACATATGAAAAAGAAAAGCTCTCTTTGGATAAATGCTGTATATTATTAACTACAGCGACATTTTAAGCAAGATAATTGCACCAGGAAAAAACTGATATCAACCCACACAAGCGTCTCCCTCTTTGCTTTCTCTCTCTCTCTCTCACACACACAGAAATTATGACTTTGCCTCGTCACAAGCTTTTCATCGCCTCTCTGTGTTCAGTTGCCATGGTGAGCCGAGCCGAGCTGCTGGTTTTCGACGGCCCTCCCGCTCGGAAAGTTTAGTTCATCAATACTTAATGTCTGGACTTAAGACGAAGGGATCTGGTGCAGCAAAGAAAGCTTTGCTGTGTTTGAACGTGTGGATTCTGTGACTTTTAGTGCGTGGAGACGGTGTGGATTCATCCAGATTTCATGTTCTCCACTGTGCTTCATCTCAGTGTTATCCAATTAAATTTGATATAAAGTTATTTTGTCCTCAAGCTGTAGTTGTTTAGATTTTGCAAAATCTGCAAATCACTGGATACATACCAGTTTTAGGGTTACAGTTTTGTGTGTTCAATGCAAAGCACAACTTGTATTTGATTAATTTATTAATATTTCCATGTACTTTGTAAAGTTTTATCACTCAGCTGTAGGTCATGAGCCACAATCAGGGATGCAACTAAAGAATATTTTCATTATCAACTAATCTGCCAATTATTTTCTTGATTAATCGACTAATTATTTTGTCACAAAATGACAAAAAAGCTGCTATTACAACTGCCTACAGCCGAAAGCGACGTCTTTAAATTGTTTGATTTGTCCAACCAACAGTTCAAAACCCAAAGATATTTAATTTACTTTCATTTATGACAAATAAAAGCAGTAAAACTTTACATTTAAGAGACTAACACTAACAAATTGCAGCTTGAATATTAATTTATGCTTAATTTAAGGCTAGTTTTCATCTGTAGTCCCTGTCCAGATGTAAAATTGGCAACCTAAAGTCAATATAAAAATTGCAAATTAAGAGGCAAGTTATTACAACAGTTCTTAAAGGCATGCTAAATACAGTAAAAGCAGAACACAGATGGTATAAAGCAGAGAACAGATGTGGGCAAAGTAACAACAGCAGAGCAAATCTCCAGAACCAGACAGCAGCACAACAGCAGCAACAACACAAGCAAGGTCAACAACAACAAACAAACAAATAAATAAATGCAAGCAAGGACAAACATGAGAGGAAGAGAAAAAACATAAGAACAACTTTGCACAAGAACTTATCGAAATAGTCGCTGGATAACTTTCTTTTCTTTGATTAATCAATTATCTACCAGCTAATATGAGCTTGGCTAACCACGTTAGCATGGTTAAGCTAACAGACGACAGTGAAACACTTGCTGTAGTTCTTTGGTTTCTGTTAAACAAGGAAAGACAATTTATATAACGTCTTTGAACTTATTTTGAAAAATGTTAACCATAAACAGTGGCTGTCTTGCTAACTTGCTAACTTGATCTTAGCCCTGTTAAGCTAGCTGTTGTTGCTCAATGCTCACTAGAAAACAAGTCCAAGGTGTATTTAGCTTGTTTGTAAACCTGTTGGGATGTTACACAATTTACAAAGAAGACACACAAACACTGTAATTAGACCACACGGCGAAACAACAACCTGTATGTCGAAACCAAATGTGACAGAGTATTTGTACTGTTAAGCTCCCAGCTGTGCTGTTAGAGAGTCGAATGTGTTTTAGAGATTAGAAACGCACACGTGTAACAGAACAGGTCGTGCATGAAACACAAACCTGCCAAAACATGAAGCATGATGTCACTGCAGTTTCATCTGATCAGCTGTTTAATGACTAACAGAAAATCCACATGTGCAAACTCGAGCATCTTACAGTAAACCAGCAGCTGAAGAGAAACCGCACACACACACACACACACACA
>JAJHUR010100528.1:0-12786 GCA_027495735.1 Lutjanus campechanus | reverse complement strand
ACTTTACTACTCTTTACTCTTTTGAAAATGACAAGTTTTGAAATACAGCCGTATGTGTTGGATCCCGAATCTGGGTTACTTCATGACGTCTCTGAATGGTAGGAGCAGCTTGTTATTGTCATAACCTGTTTACCTCTGCAGTGTATGTGTGTCGTTTTCGGCTAATACAGCTTCGTACTGGCTCATGCTGACAAACAGTCCCTGTGAAATGCCGTAGACAGACAAACACAGAGGTGTTTTTATTTTGCTGGCCGTGAAAAAGCAACTATATCCACTTCTGCCTGGTGCTAACGTGCTAACACTGTGAAATCGTTGTAGAGAGCAGCCGCGCACAGCGATACAACTCCCGAAGCAGAGTGGGGGAGAGGGCAGGCTCAGAGCATTATACCGGAACATTTCCATACTAGTAAGTCAGGCACGGATTCACGTCAATGCGACCTCCTGTTATAAAAAACACGGCAAAACAGAGCGTTCAGAGCCGTCCAAAACGGCCGCGGGGCTCACTTCCAAATGCATGAACCTCGTTTATTTGACGCGGTGACATCGTTTAACACGAGTATGCAACATTGTAACAATATTTATCGGTCAGAAAAGAGGAAAAAGCACAATAGGTCCCCTTTAAGTCTATTTTCACCTGTTTAGCAGGAGAGGGGCCCTCGGAGGTTCGCCCTGTAGAATTGGATGTGGTAGCCGCAGCGGGCATGTCAGTGGGGGGATCCGGGGGTTTCTCAGTGAGTTTCACATTCCTGTGCCGGCTTGCTAGGTGATTGTTCAGATTTGAGGTGGAATTTTTCGCTGTAGATAAAAGTTTTCTTCCCACGCAGAGTGTACAGCGGACGCTAATGTTTTTGTCACCTTTTACCGAGTCAAACTCAAAGTAATGTCAGTACTTCCAAGCATTAAACGCTGCATGGTCCTGCTCTCTCCCGCACTCCCTGTTTTCTCTTGTTGATCACTACATGTGTCTGTTGTAGTCGCGCCGCTCATACGTCATTGTCAAGAGACAGTCTCACAAAACAAAATCACGGTTTAGTAACGCAGTAACGCAGCATGCTTGCGGGAAAGTAACAGTAATCTAATTACTGTTTTTGCAATTGTAATCCCTTACTTTACTCGTTTCTTGAAAAAAGTAATCTGATTACAGTAACGCGTTACTTCTAACGCGTTACTGCCCATCAGTGCCGACTAATATATTGAATGTTCTGAAGATTTTTTTCTGTTACTTGATCAACGTAATAATTAATTTACCCCATGTAAGTACACAACTCAACAAAATAACTTATTTAATTCAATCATCATCCTGAAAAAAAGATGCATAAAGCCCATTAGAATAATGATAACTGTGGTATATTTTAAAATTTGTCTAATTTCCGACTCTATTTAATAGACACTATTTTTCAGATGACTGATCAAGTAAATACTGGACCTTAAATGCAAAAGTATTGCTGTGACACATTACTTACCTTTCCTTTCCTGGATGGTGCTGTCTTGCTGCTGCTGCTGTCTTGACACAGCACTCTGGTGCTTTCACTTTGTGTGAAGTGTTTGTTCACAGTACTTGTAGCCTACTGCTGAGATAAAGTTCAGCCATTTCCAATTTGCAGAGCTTATAGAGCATCATATTATTTGGTCTCTATCTAAAATACTCCCACACATGCAGCCACTGCAACATGCAGGCCCATGCTATGTCAGTCGGCACATTTCTGGCGGACAAACCAGACGCTAGGGGTGTAAATTCTAACCTACCTGAAACTTATATCTTTAGTCCTACTGCAATTTGCTGTTTTTTATTGGCTGATATTTATACCAATAATCATACAGTATGTGTGCAGTAAGTTAACATCAGATATGGATTTATATTTATCTGTCAACCTTCAGTCTCAATGCTCCACACAGCCAAGAGGATAACTACTTTTACCCGTCTATACTAATAATTTCATTCAAACTGTTCCCCCCAAAACAGTCACACTGTAAGATGGTGATCTGTCAAAATAACCCCACCATGTGTAAATTGTCTGTAATTGTACAACATGGCCCACCATTGAAATCTGAGGACTTGACCTTGCTGTTCTATAGCTTCAACACTGATGAACAGCCTATTTCATATCTTTTGTGTGTTGTGGAACTCATGAAGTGACAAATTAAATATATAAAAATGAAGATGTTCAGCTGCAAAAACAGTCTGTATCGCGTGCTGAGTGTGATTTATGAGCCTCCCTGCACATTGCTCTGTACTTTGGGAACACAATGAATTTTGTGGCTTTGAGGCACTCAGTGATAAAAAATGTTTTAAAGATACGTCAATGTCATTCCCCTTCTGTCCCCTCCCGTGTAATGTGGCCTCCAGCTCTGTTAATCTCTTGATGAGACAGAATTATGATCTTATTGTGTATTTATTTTGTGCAAAGAGTTGAACTCTGTTTCCATTTGCTTCCCATTAGGGTTTCCAAAGATTTGTGTTTGGCACATGGGGTGCCACCAAATTAATGAAGAGAAAATTGGTGTCAATGTTTCATAATTTTCATTATTTTTTCATTTAAGCGTTTTTTAATCTTTTATTAACGCTGATGGTGGCAGACAGAGAGGCTTTAAAATGTTTTTGTTGCATGTTTTAACTTTTTTAAGGACTATAATTATTTTTTATTAATGAGTAGTATACATTTTCAAATACATTGTTAGATAAAGTATGGTGAATATTCAATAATCAAATCCAACCTCTACAAATGAGTCGTTTGTGATAATTCAATGATGATAACATGAGTGTAGTGCATTGATTAAACATTTTGTATCACACTGATGTTTAAAACAAAAAGATTTCTACACAGTCTCCTGCACTATGTAATGTTTTATTACAATGACCTTCATGAGGTTACTTAAATAATTTTACTATGAAATGATTAAAATAACGTAACGAAGGTTGTTCTTCTAAAATGTTGTTATTAAATCTTTGATTGTAAGTGCAGAAGACATTGTGCGGGAGTCTTTTTGTTTTGTACTGTCGAACCATGGCCTTCTCCTACATACCTGTCGATTAACAGATGTGCAAAAGGCAGTATGGCATCAGCACTAATAATCACCAATAATGATAATCATCAATAGGCATATCAAATAATGAACATAATAAATTAAATAAATGAACTATAAATAAATAAATACACTAATGCTCATTTATTAGAAATTTTCTTGTTTTGTCTTTTAAGAATGCTTTACAAAAGCTACAAAAATTTTTTAAACTGCATTTACAACAGGATTTCTCAACATTTCCATGACTGAGGGCCACACAGGGAAATCTAGGAACTTGTGGGATTTGTTTGATCTCAGATTGGTGTTTCACATTAAAAATTTATTGAGCGCCAAATTCACCTGTTTATAAATAAAGCAGGTTACTTTAGACTAAGTGAGAGTTGATCCATTTTTCCTCAAACCTTCTTTCTCCTCAACCATATTCAGTCTCACTCCCACATTAAACTGTCAAGTTGTCCACAAAAATGGCTAACTTTAGCCCCTAGTTGCCATGCAACCAGTAGCTTTCTACACTTGACACTTGTTAGGGGGTCACCGTTTAACACTGTGGCTGAGTATTGTGTTAAATGTGGCCTACTGAAAGGGACAGTATTGAATGAACTGTAGATGATTCAAATATAATGCATACATTTCATGTTATGTTCAGGGGCTGCACAAAATGTTTCTGTCGGCTGCCAGTTCCTGTATTTATGCTTGCTTCATTCACTGAAAACGCTCCATTTCCTTGCACCGTATATCGATGGTTAATAAAACTGAAGTCTAACGTTACAACATTTTTCACCACAATAAAAGAAAAAAACACAAACAAACAGACGAGGTAAAATGAAAAAATTATCACCTCCTTTTCTTGTTTCATCATGCCGTCTGGTACCACATCTGTCAACAACACAATGGCTGAGGTGAAAAGGGGGTATTTTGCACAATCTTTTATTCATAAGAACATTTTGCAAGCTTCTTGTTTGAAGCCCACTCTGTAATCCAAAATGTTCTTAGTAAAAACACACCATGTAACTGTAAGACCAGTGTTTATAGTCCCTATTGATGAAAGAGCCACAGACAAGACTTTCTGCAGCCTCTCAGTACAAACACTGCTCTTTTGAAATCCACAGATCTCAGCCAGAATAAACAGCGATACAATAGAAGCTCGTACAATATCATCCCTCATTCACAGTCGCTCGCTCTCTGCTCTTTATTGGCAGCAGTGTTTATTATGAGAGAGGAGGTGAAAAAAACAAAGCAAAGTGTACTTTTGACAGATGTAAGAAATCGTGAGCACAAGATGTGTATGTCTCTGGGGATTTTGTGCTTGGAAGGCAAATTAAATTGTTGTTAAGGGAACAGCCAGCAATTTGTCCAAATCTCTTTTCTTCTAATGACTTGTTAATGTGTGAGGCCATATACAGAATGTGGGATAAACCTGGATGCTGCACGTGAAGGGGATTCATCATTTAAATTGTTTTGTGGCGTGATATCCTCTCTGGTTCATGTGTTGGGGGAAAAAAGTCTCTTTATGCCAGTTTACAACATCACAGTTTCCTGCCTCAAACAGGAAACTTAAACAGGAAACTCTTTTGTTTTTTTTCTTTAAATAGTTACCAGTGTGTTTTAAGTGGACGTATTTTTCTTTGCCTAATTGAAATGCCACAGGCGTCTGTGAGAAACTCAGGCCGTCCCTCCAGACCCGGGGCCAAGTGAGCTGCACAGTTGCAGCTACAGTGTCTCCAAGGAGATTGCAGTGTGATTATAAAGAAGTGCCTCCATGTTTCTACCCCGTCTACAGGGTGCAGCACAATGCAGCGAGGACGTGAGGTCGATTGCGTAACCTGGGAGTAATTTCACTGATTGGTCATTCATGGCTGGGGCCACGCTGATAGACTTGACCAGAGACCCATGAAACAGAAAGCGAGAGGGGGGAGGAGAGTGAAAGAAACTCAACATGCACAGATGGTTTGTAGAAAGTCTCATCAGTGTAGCCTTACTCTTGGCTGAAAGACAAGTTTTAAATCATTGTGTATCACTAAATATATTTTAGCCGTATTTTAAGTCTTGTACAGAGATACTGAGATGTCTCTGCGTTTTTTAAATAGCTGTTGCATGCTATTTTTATTGTAAACAACAAAAAGCATAACCATATAAAGTAATTTTCTAAAAATGCTTTATTCATATATGACAGTCATATCAATTTATCATTTTATTCCCAAACTTCATTGCTGAGATGTGGGTCTACTACAAATACAGTCCATCAGAGGAAACAACACTGACAGTCAGACAGTTTTCCCTTTTTTGACCACTAGTGGTGCTGAGGAGGAGAGTTTTAATCAGTGTGTTTTCTTTGGTCTCACACATGTACAAAAGGACGCACACATTCTGACCAGTGGTTTCACATGATTTTACTGATCTAGAGGTGGCTGTAATGCGGCAAGAAAGGTAGTGATGTTTGATCTGTCTTTGATTGGATGTGTAAATTCTATTAACATGGATTCTTCAGAACATCCCCATTTTTGTCCATAAATTCTTTTTAAAGTTACAATATGCAACATTTATGCATCAAAACACTGGACGCAAGTTATATATTTTGTTGAGTTGTATCCCAAATGTTTCCAACAATGCTCAAATCCAGAGAAATCCCTAATTTATATGAGCTGCTAGCTGCTATAACTTCTGGGAAACAAGAATCTAACTTTAATATTAATAATAGTGTCCATGAACATGATTTCTGCCTGAGTTATGTCAGATAGATTTTCATCAATTGTAGTGGCTTTTTAACAATGAAGACAACAATTCCTATGATCCTACTAACAGCGTCACCAAAATATGTCTTTCGTTGTTGTTTTACTGGGAGAGAGACTCCTGGTGGTATGCATGATTTTCCTAAAAAACAGTGTATAGACTCATAAAATAAACCCTCTCAATCATCACTTATGACCTCCTGGAAGTGTTGTTTTGGGCTTCAGCTTTTGAGCAGGTTGTGAGGTCTGGACTATAAAAATGTAGCGACCAACGGTTACATTACATTCTCCGTCTTCTCGGCTCTCTGTCATGAGCTGCAGGTTTGTTTGTCTGTTTGACTGAGGGCGGGGCTGAGCTACACACATGCAGACAAAGCAGATTGAGAACACATCTGACAGAATAAAATGTTCACTTCAGCTACATTCACACAAAATCCAGGAATGTGGAACTGTCCTGCATGGTTGTGCAGAGGTCCAGGCATGTTTATCTGTGCTTTAACTATCCAAAATAAAGTTTTATTTCTCTTCACTGATTTATTATCGCTTATGCTGCTTCCTCTCTCTCCAGCCCCTTTTACATAGCCTATTCATGGCGGGACTGTTGCGCCTTTATTCCGCCTTGCTGTCTGTATAAAAGTCTTTGTTCTGCCTGTGATCGGCCAGCGGAGGTAGTAACGGAGCTGTAACAAAGCGGAATCAATCTTTGTGTGAAGGGAAAAGCTGCCAGAACAGAACATGATGCTGTTGAGTTACACGTTCACCGCTGTTTGTGATTGTGTTCTTTAAACTATGTTCTTATTCCACATATTCGTCAGCTGTATTTTAGCAGAGAGGGAGAGAGATGAGTGGACAATCTCTCCAGTGCTGACATAGTGCTGAATGCCATAAGCAGACACTCACACACAGATGGGAGAGAAATCCTTCCCACAGGTCATCACATAAGGAGATCTTTTTAGCAGACGAATATTATGTCATAAATCATTGAGGTTATGAGCTCTATGAGTGATTAGAAAAGACCAGACCAGCAGAATCACTTGTTGACTGGTGCGCTGTTGTGCTATGTCACGCCTCTTTTGATTTTGCAATGCCAACACACGGTATAAAATGATACGCTGGGGTGGCTTTACACTGGTGCTGCTCAGTGTAAAAAACAAAAGGAGTGCAGAGGCGAGCCCTTGTGGTGGTGCTATTTGCATGATCTCTGTGTAAAAAGGGCTTTCATCTCTGCTTTGTTGAGCCGGGGCGGAGGGGCCAACTTTGCCTTTCATTTTTGGATTAAAAAGAACATGGATACTCAAAAAACACCTTCAGAATTCAAGGGAACTGGGAGGTCTGGGTCTACCATGCTTTTTGCACTACTACTAGGCAGCTAATGTTAGAGTTATGCTATAATTTCAGTATCATTACCAAGATGGAGGCATATAGACCTAGCCCCCTGGATGACCTTTGGAAAAAGCCTTGCTTCTAATACTTCTCTCACAGGTCTTCTCTTTTCATCACCCAAGCCCCCCGCCACTTTCAAGAAGGATTCATTTCATCCTTGCCAATGTCCAGAGAATCTAGAACTAAATTAGGAAGTCTTGCATGCTTCCAAACACACCGATACATGCTCTGATTTGGCATCATGCCTCTGTGCCATCTTTTACAGATGCTTCCTTTAGAGAGTGGTGTAGGAAGGGTATAATGACTTCAGAAGATCTCTTTATAAATGGACACTTCACCTCATTTGAACAGTTACAATCAAAGTTCTTGCATTTCTTTTGGTATTTACGATCAAGAGACAGCATCTGGTGAATCATTTTATCTTTCTAGTCACTCTCCAAAGATAAATGCTATTCAAGAGTCCACTGGACTCCCTAGAAGCATTTAGGAGACATTTAGTGTCAAGTTTGTTGACATCTTCAAAAGCAGGCTAGACAGCTCTTCTTCCAAAATAAAGCACACTGAAGTTGTTGATGAATGATACAAGGGAGGAAACACTGATAGAATAAAATCCTGCTCTATCAACGCCATGCTTCAAATCTTTCAGTTCAAAGCAATACATAAATTACACTGTCCTAAACTTAACTGCACATCCCTGATGTCCGAAACTTTAAAATGTCTTATGTCCCATATATCAATGGTACTGATCCTGATACTGCTTTATTTGGGTGCTCTACAGTACCTGGAGAATTTAGATGACAGTGTCTGCACAGACGTAGTGTACAGCATGGTAATTACCAAGAAATGTATTTCAAAACTGTGGAAATCTGACTCTGTCCTCTTGTTTGATTGTTTATGAAAAAACTACTAGAAATAGAAATACTACAAATAGAATGTTTAACAAAAAGGAGGAAATGCCTTCAACACATGTGTTTATGCGCCTCAAGGACAAACCGTGAGATCTGGTGAGTAACACTGAACGTAAACAAAAGCTTTTCTTGTTTACAAGAGAACGCCACATGGCACATTTAAACAAATCCACACATTAACTGTCTTAATACTGTCTAGATACTTAAAAACAAAAAGCTATAAATTGACAAAATAATCTCAACTCAAGGTACGTTTAGTAGCCTCACATCATATGGTTTTCATCAGCAGATGGAGTTTGATTTGTTGTGATGGAAATGTGTTCACACTTACTGGGCCCTTTAAGAACATTGTGTCTATTTACACAACCATGTTGCCAACAGAAAATCCTCATTTCTGTTACAACTAGAGATTGTTTCATCACCTGTTGTGTCACAGGTCATGAACTTTAAATTCAAAAAGATAAATGTTACAATTATTAGCTTAACTGTCCATTGTAAATATTCTTTAGATCCTGCCTCTGTGATTAAAGCACAGTTCTGCGCTGTTGTTTCACGCAGTTTTATGATGCTGTTAATCATTTTAATGGACATTTTGGACATGTTCTTTTCTGTTTTTGCTTGCAAATATGTGGCTTATATAACTGCATTAACTGGGGATTGTTTAAATTGTGTCTGATCGTCAGACTGCTGTTTTTCTTGCCCTAATAGGGAGCGCGGAGCAGAGCCGCTGCTCCTTTGCTTCAAAAAGAGCCAGCTGAGGTGGTTTGGGCATCTGATAAGGATGCCCCCTTGGTGCCTCCCTTTGGAGGTTTTCTGGACACGTCCAACTAATAGGAGACCCCAGGGTTGACCAAGACCCAGGAGGGGGTATATATTTTTTATCTGGCCTGGGAACGCTTTGAGGTCCCCAAGGAGAAGCTGGAAATCGTTGTTGTGAAGAAGGACGTCTGGATGACCTCGCTTTGCCTTCTGTCACCACGACTCTGACCCGGATAAGTGGAAGAAAATGGATGAATGGATGGATAATAGACTCCACATAGTAAAGCATGGAGATGGTAAATTTAAGTAAAATTAGTTAACTAATAACTTAACCTGAAATTAATTTATAACCTTTACAGAAATTAATGTAGCCCCCCAGACGTGTTTTAAAATATGTAAAAACACTCTATGATTAATATTTTTTACATGGTTTCCCAAAGTAAAAAGTAAAAAGACTTGATGGAAACACATCTACTCTTTCTTCCTTAATGAGAACATCTGATCTGGCCTCACTGCCCACCCATGACTGCTGCTTGGGCTAGGTTGAGGTGAAAGAGCACTGCACTTCAACGTGACTAGCATTAACATTAGAGGAAATATCAGAGAGATTTAGCCATACGTGTTTGAACTTCAGTCAGTCCCAGACTCAGATGTGGAGTCAGCTGTGCACCTAATTCAGGGCCTAGCACACACACACATCAGAATGGCAAGTGTGGTCAGCATCTTTTTATTTGTGGTGCAAATTGGTGCAAGAAGACTGTAACAGCAAAAGGGGACAATACAACAAACTTCACCACCTCAAGCAAAAGCACCTGGTTGAGTACAAGGAGAGCCAAAAATATGTCTCAGTATTTTGTCATATCATCAAAAATATTGTTATTGCAGAATACCCTAAAATATTATTATATTATTTGAGGGTCCAATCACCCACCCCTAACCTAGGATATGTTTGAATCTCAAATTTTAGGCTTTAGGCTTAAACCTCACAGACTTCTCCTCGTTCAGTACAGAGGAATGTGAAATTACCTCTAGTGACAAGATAAAAGTCAGTATAGTCAACGTCAGGGATTTTAGGGGACATAAACATAAGAAAATCACATTTTTGAGAGGAGGGGATCTTTAAATAAACATCTTTAGATCTATACTAAACATCTCCTCTTCTTGATCTCTGGAATGTCAGCTTTACCCTCTCAGGTGAGGTGTTTTTTCCACTGACTCTGTGCCCTCTATATAGCTCCCCATTGTGTCCGCCATGCAGACAGTGTGTTTCCTTCCCGTCTTTGTTAAGGTTCCCCATACGCAGCCAATAAACAGGGATCATTGGCTGAAGATTGATGATGTACCCTGTAGACAAGACGGCTTGAGGAAGAAGAAATGTGTTAGTGAGAATTCCTGAAATTCCTTTAGCAGGTAAACTGGTCCAAGTACAGACAGCAGGAACACCAGCTGTGATGTGAGAACTGACATAACATTAAACAGTGGCAATGTTTGAGAGGCATTTTAAATCACTGTGCGATGTCATGTCCTAATATTTAGTCTGAAAAAAAACACCCACAAAAACATCACTTTATGTTTAAATACCGTCCTGAACGAGCATGGATTTAACCTTTGACAAGATGTGGCAGTAAATTGTCTCCTGTAGCTCTTTTAAAGCCTCCCACCATAATGTTGGACTTGTTAGTTTACCCTGCTGATTTATGTTGCAGGCAGGTATTTGCAGTAGCCTTCTATCTGTATGTCTGACTTGGAAGGAGTTGCAATAAATCAACCCACCCTCTGTCTCTAACAATGACTCAATCAGAGACCATTGAATGGGCGTTACTTCCACTTGTCTGGTCTGAATGATTGAGAACCGTCTGGAAGAACAGAAGCCCTCTCTCTCAGTCATGCATCTATTGATTGTTGTTTTTTGCTTCTGTTTCAGACAGTGGTTGGATAAATCTTGAACTGTTGATTATTGAAAAGGACAAAATTGGATTGGATGAGTCAAAAAGAAATTTACAGTTTATCCCCTTGGCAGAAAAAAAGCCCATTATTCATGCTTGAACACCGTGATGTAGAAATCATGTCAGAACTCTCAGGGGACTGCAACGACTTGCACGGCAAGGATTAAGTAACTGATGGGCGTGGCCAAACTAACACTACCGCTAGGGGTGGAAATTATGAATCACTTTGCTGATTCCAAATATTCATTTAGACCAAAGATTTATAGTCACTGACTGAGATCACATTACCGTTCAAATGATGCAAATCAATAAACACATCACTGTTCATACTGCTCTGACGTTTAGTGCTGATTCTGACTGTCCTCAGTTCAGTAGCCTGTTTAGCTGGTTCAAACTGTTAAGTTTAGATCAGTACAAAACTAGGCCTGTACAAGCACTGTTTATTAGATCAATAGCCACCTGTTTGCACAGGGCAGTAAGCTCAGTTTGAAGATTGGGTGTTAAAGATTTGTTTGTAGGCAGGACTGCTATTTCTTACGCATTGAATGTTTTGACACAGATCTGATACTCACGTGCCACACATAACTTTTCTTGCGCTAACTTTCTGTCTTCCCTTCCTCCAGTGTTTGTTTTTTTTTTTTTTTCAAGTGAAGAAGGGATGAGGCGCTGAGTCTAACAGGGTGAAGGATGCACTTTTTATGGATTGTCTGTGAATGCACACTACATCATCTATTTGAACCAAAAGTGTGCAACAACAACTTATTCTGGTGCACCTTCGAGTGAAAGAGCCAATGACAATGATTTTGTGGTCGAGTAACTAACCCACTAAGAATGAGGAGAGCAAGGCTGAAGAGACCATAAATGTATTTACAAAGGTGCCACACTGGACCAGCTGTAGTTTTTTTGGATAAAAAGTACTGTAACATTAACATTTCTCAACTGATTTGACTTATTTTTTATAGTCAAGGCTCAGGATCTACATGAAGTTAGAAAAAAAACTTTTTCTTCTCACTGCATGTAGATCATAAATGCTTAAACTCAGTGAAACTGGTTGAGAAACATAAATGTAGTGTTTTTATTTGTTCAAAGCTCAGACTTGCCAGCACCAATGTGGCGGCAGCATTTGCGTATTGCAGCAACAGGATGAAGTGATCAATGCTGCATCTCTGGGACAGACTGTGTCGTTAGCATTGATCGCACTGTGCACCTCACTATGTCTGAATTGCAAGCTAATCGCTAGCAAGTTTACTGACAGTTGATCATATTTGCTATGCAAGCTATTATTAACAATGTGATCTTAAAGACCAGACCTGGTTGTGGGTGAGTTTATTATATTTTACAGTGAAAGTTTCAGGAGGAATTGATTATTCAAAATTATACTTTAACGACTGGTTGTTGGAAGCCCTGCAGATGGACCGACACATTAATGGATTTGAAGGAATAATCTTTGATTAAACAACTATAAAACAGAGACTGTAAAGTAACTTATATTAAAGAGACCTTTAAATTGTTTTCAAAATCTGAATGACTAAAAGTACAAAAAGACAGCAAAATCCAGGAAGTCTTTCTTAATGTAAAGTTATGCACATGGAAGAAAACTAAGGCACTCCATCTTCTGGTGAAATAATACTACAAATTTATACTTTGAGCACAGGCAAACAAACAGACCACGCATATTGACTCTAGGTCTTCATTTGGGTCTCAGTCGATATGCGTTGGTCTGTTTGTTTTCCTGTGCTCAAAGAATAAATATATATTATTATTTCCCTGGAAGTTGGAGTGCCTTATTTTTCATCCATGGTTGTGTGCATAGGTTTATATTAAAGTGATATTCCACTTTGTGAGAATAAGCCACTCAGTATGTACTCACCACTATGCCGATGTGATGATAAGTGAAGGTCTTCAGTTTACAAAACAATCCTGGAGTTTTAGGAGAAACAGGGTTGCAGCCTCATCCAGTACAATGGCAGTGAATGGTGACAACGGATAAAACGTTAAAAATAGGACACAAAACAAACACAAAATGTCGCATGTAGC
>JAJHUR010100527.1:0-14931 GCA_027495735.1 Lutjanus campechanus | reverse complement strand
GTAAAACAAAACACACCACACAGACAGTGCTGCTATTCAAATAATGTAAGTTATGGAAATTACAGTTGCTATTTCTGCTTCAAAACATATTTCAGAATCATACTTTTATTAATCTCACATCCATATTTGAATTAGCTTACCAATAATGATAATAATAATAAATATTATTATTATTAAACTATTAAATATTAATAATATAAAAGTACCCTAAACAACAGCAACAGCAGTAATCATAATAATAAAATAATAATAACAATAATAACAATAAAATCGTACACTTGAAGTCAGATTTTTTTGCTGTTGACCCTGTCCACAGCAGGACATTACTTCCTGTGTCCTGCTGCTTTTTCAAACTGAGGGCGTGTTGACCACCGTGTCCTGTATATAACACTCTGACTATGGATACGTACCACAAACAAACAATCCTTTTTAAACTGAGTTGGCTTTTCCTCTGTTTAATAACAGCTAATAGACTAGATTGAATAGATTGTTTGAAAAAGTAATTGTCAGTCAATATTAAACGTTATGCCCTAAAAAGGACAAAAGCAGTAATTTCTGAGAATGCTGAGAGAAATGACTTTAAAGTTTTCTTTCAATTACAAGTAGAAAAATCAATATGGTGCAACACAGTTCAACAGCACCACTAACTACAGACATTAAAATACTGATAAAGTTAAATCGACAACTCTCTAAAATAGTCTCAACAAAGGCAGGATTTATTGAAGCATTTTGTATTGGACTGAATTACTTTAATGTGTAAAGTGTTTAGTCTCTGACGTCACTGAACATGTTTATTCTAAAGCCAATTGACAAACAAGTGAAAAGCACAAAGCAGTGTAAACTGTCATGTAACCCAATATAATATTCCTGTAATAAATCTTGTTTTGTGCCTGAGAGAGTTGATTCAACTCCTCTTTGAGGTTTTGGTTTGTTCTCGGCTGATATTATGTTGTAAGGTGTTACAACAATATATTTTTACTTTGTAAAATATATCTGAAACAACTTCCAGTATAGGCTAATCTAATATTACATCACTATCAACTGCATTACATTGTACAGGTGTTTCTATTTCTCTGGTTATTTAGTTTACTGTCTTAATTATTAGAAACTTGTTCTTACCTCCTGCATGAGATGGGGCTTGGTCTGCTGTTATCCTCCTCAGTTTTATCTGTGTTCGGATTTTTCTGTCGAGAATAAAGGGGAAAAAAAGACAAATTAATTTCTAAATTGTCCAAAAAACTAAATATATACCTTCATAATAGATATAAGCTGACTTGAGGGGAAACAGTTGTCTACCAAAGTAAAGCCAAGTAAAGTCATATAACTACTAAGATTTCTGATTTCTAAGTTCAAATCATCAGCATAGAAACTGTGAAACAAACCTTTTCTCGTCCAAAAAGTCGTTGAAACATGGTTGCAGATTTTTTTTTCCTAGCTAAAACACGTGCAAACTGTGTGATAACTTGTCTGAAACTAAGTGACTCTCAAACTGTCCTCTGGTATTGGAATTCTTGTATTTGTGACCTCACATGCTGGAATGGAACTAAACTGTGACATAAATTCTCATAGAATACATAAAAAAAACCAGAAAATTCTATGTATTAACTGCTACCGACAGGGAGACATTGGTTATTTTAATCTCTAGGTACACTTTAGAAATTTTAAACAATTTCAAAAAGGAGTCATGAAGTAGACTGGTGCAGAGCATATTTCATGTTTAATGGAAGTCTGTTGACATTCTGCTTATTGTCAATAAATATTATTAAAACAGTCAATCTAACAATGAACACATGCTGCTAACAAGTACTGTGTTATATTCAAAGCCTGATTGTACAAAGTATTTTATCTTGACCCAATCACAGGTATGCAACACCAAATATTGACTAGAATGCCAAAAGTGGATTAATCCACCACTGAAAATAGTCCCAACAAATGAATTAAATTCCTCTTGTTTGAGTAACATTTGATAAAAACTACAGTGACCAGATGTTTTAGGAAATTACTGAGCCTTTAGAAAAAATAGGATCACATTGTTTGTGAGGGAAACCAGACAGTATTAAAGGGATAGTATTAAAGATAAAAGTGTGTTATTTTGTGCTATGACCACAAAATATGTCAAAAATAAAATGATCTAAATAAAAATATCCTGCTTCATTTTAACCTGCTAACGTACTGACTGCACCTTTACTAATTACTTAACTTAATTTAAAATCTTACCTCTACTAAAATCTATTTTGAAAAGCCAAAAATTTACAATTTCTTTCTTTTTTAGTTGCTGTAATTTTCCAAAACAACTTGGCATTGTAGTTTTCACAAAAGTTAGTCAAACAGGAGGAAATATGGAATTTGTTGGGAACTATTTGAGGTGGTGGATTAATCCACATTTGATGCTCCAGTGAGTATTTCTGGCGACATAAACGACAGTGCCCATGTTCATTGGAATAAAGGAATTTTTTTTAAAAAGGAATAAAGAATTTTTTGATTGATAGAAAGTTTACCGAACATGAAATTATTGTTTTTTTGTTTTGTTTTTTTTAAATTAATTAGTTCTTTCTTCTAAAAAAAAAAAAGTTGAGGAAAGTAATCATTTCATTTCACTAGATTTTGAAATAAAGTAAGTACTTTTTTGCAGACCCATAATCTTTTGTTCAGATAAAACTGGGTCTTTGAGTCTTAACAAAAACAAACACACAAAGAAAACAAAACAAAACAAAACAAAAAAATCATATTTTAGCCCATTAACGTCCTGCTCAACCGGTTGGTAGAGCGCATTTTGAGTCACTATTTCTTATTGAAAAATGTGTTGAACTTGACTCAACCGCACTTGGTTGAGGTATCTTATACTAACAAAATCCACTAGATGTCACTGTGTCTTTAAATAGTTTGCCCTCTCAGCTTGCCTCCTCACAGGAAGTTAAAAACAAAAAAATCCCTTCAGACATGTGGACACTATTTGGTGAAAATTTCAAAGCTATAAGCAAATATTTTTGACATATTACAGCACCTGAGGTCTTACTGAACAGAATGAAGTAACTTGATACAAAAAAGATCTAATAAGGATGAAATAATTTTCTAAAAACGTGCTCTACCAAACGGTTGATTTGTCACTTTATAATAAAGGTAGCGAAGTAAGCTAATGTAAATAAAATTCACTGTTTGCTAGGAAATAAAAACCTTCTGATAATTTATTGTTGTAATTATGATACATTTAATGTTATTTCATCATATATATGCTAAAATAATTTCATATGTATGATTTTTTTCTGTCTAAAAACATGCGTTACCAAATGGTTGATTTGTCACTTTGTGGTAAATGTATTGATTCTACGATCATAAATTTACATTTTTTATATAATAAAATACATATGAGCATTCACTGTTGTTAATATCATATATTTAATGTTATTCCATTCCAAATATTTGATGAACAATTTGCAAAACTGTTTTGTAGCATACCACCAGAAACTGGAAGTGTGAAGTGGATCTAATGCCCCAAAAAACATTTATGCTGTTTATTCCTTCCATAAGTTAACATTTTATTTTTATTTTATTTACTTTTTGGACTTTTTGGTATTTGTATGTATGTTAATACATTTACCATGAAGCGACATCTCAACTGTTTGGTTGAGGCCTGTATTTTAAAAACTGTGGGGTCTGTTGAAAACATTTTTTGTTGATTGTTGTTATTAGGAAATAAAAAATACAAAGAAAAATTTTTTCATTGCTTTTTTCTTAGTGAGGACATTAAAGGGTTAAAAGTTGTTCACAGTGAACTATGAACCTGAGTTTTTATTTTGGTGCTTGAAAATTAAGTGGTTGCAACTGAAAATATTAAATTATTAAGCATTATTCACTTCATTTCATTATTTCTTTAGCTTCTAAAACTCAAAGGTTCAAGTTTATCCAAAGAAGAAAACTAAATTATTTCAACAAAACATTATTAGTTCATAAAACTTTTTCAAAGCTTAAAAGTTTGAGTTGGGCTCAAAACAAAAAAATAAATTGGCTTAATCAGTCATTTTAATTGGTTTACGATGTAGAATATCCTCGGACTAACACAAATACGACACTGAACATAAGATTTGGCTGTTAAGTATCAAATACTCACCTCCTGTAGGCTTGAAAGGTGGACCTGAAAGGTTTGTTTCTTGCTCCTCTATGGAGAACAGCAGCTGAAGTCAGATTGGCATCTAGTATTTGGGTGACCACAGGAGACACATCGCAGTTTCAGATCAAGAAAAGCATCACAACATCCACAGAACATACCGAGTACACAACTTACACTTGCAGTTAGCAGTTTTTATACAGTTGTGTGTGACAAAGGTGAACAGTGCTGATGACAAACTGTCAGTATGTATTTATCTATATTTTTTCATATATCGGTCATTTAGCTTTAAAAAGGTGTGTCAAGGCCACTGAGAATAACTGTAAAACCATGGTCAAAAATAACAAGTGTTTGAAATAACATTCATTTAACTCTAGTGTATGGTACAATAAAGCTATAGGCTATAATAAAGAGCTACTGCAGTTGGCTAACTACTACATCTGAGTTTTTTTTAAAGACTGTAAGTTGTGAAAGACAAAAGAAGACAAAAGTTCTCATACAAATTAAAAGTTAAATTCATAAACAATAAAACTAAGCAGTACAATTTTACTGCAAGCTTATGGTGGCTAATGTGTTGTGTGGAGATGTGTGCGCGCACCTCAGCCAAGCGCGAGACACACACACCCACACGCTTTTAACTTCAATATTTACACTTTATTTCTGAAAATATGTTCAAAGGACACTTTACTAATCCACATACCTGTGTTGGGAAAAGACTGAACATAAATGAAGGTGTTTTGTGATTGTGGAGACGTGTGTCACTCGTTTTTTTATTAGCCTACCCGTTTCAGATCTATCTTTCTTTCCCATGTACAAGGAAGAAAGGGGAAAATCCAGTATATCAGATCAAGGAGTTTTCTGCCTGTACTAACACTTTTTCTTGCAGGAAGTGTTTAATATGTTGCTCAGTTCTGAGTTGGCTAGATCTAATAGTAAGAATAAGAGTATTCTTACTGAATTATTTGTGAGTGTTGACTACTGTGATTTGTTGCATCACACTGTTTCCAGCAGGTTGATTGAAATGTGGACATTTCTACTTGTAGCAAGGGAAGCATTTTTTGGGTTATTTTTATTAATTAATTTATTGTGTAATTTTGTGTTTTCTTATTAAGCAGTACAGTGTGTACATTATTTATATCTAAGTAATTATATTTTTACAGTATCATTTAGTTACTTGTAGATTATTATTTTATTGCCATTTATTTTGTTTCATTTGTATGTTTATGTGCAGTCTAAGTAGAGTTAGTGTATTTAGTTAATTGGTTCCTACCTGCCCTTGTTTTGTGGGGGGCAGGTATAGTGACACTCAGGGTGTGCCTCGTGCTACGAGAGGAGAAGTTGCTGTATGTGCTGTTTGCCGTCTTGGTGCAATTAAAAGAGAAAAGAAAGAATTATTGTAGCCCATTTATTGCTCACAGCCCGGAAGAACTGGAGAACCCAGATAGCCAAGAAAAGAGGGTTACATTAACACGAAATCTTTTCCAGCATCCAGTCAGTCTCATTTACTCATGAGCCTGTTTTTCTTGTTCTCGTTCATTTAAAACCTGTAAACACATAATACTCCAGCCACGCACTGGTAGTACTGTAGTTTCATTGAGGGCTCCAGACAGGTGATTTCCATGCTTGGGAAGGCTCTACGTCAGCAGCAGTCTCACCTGGATATTTTAAAAACACCCACCCACTCCACACGTTGACCAATCAGCAGTGAGGACACTGCAGCTTCTAAACTCAGTGACAGACAAGAACAAGAGAGCTTTAGAACGACCGGGCAGAACCTGCTGATACATTCTTAGAAAGATCTACTACACAGTCTTAGTCAAATCTGTACATAAGTTCTGTTTTATTTAGTATCTACCCTCCTGTGATGGCTAGGAGAACACGACAAAAGGATCAGCTGCCAACACCTTACTATGAAGGATACCTGGAGAAAAGATCTTTTAAAGATAAGGTAACTTCTTAGAGAATATTGGAGAGTTTTGTTTTTCTGTGCAAACCCTATAATAGATTAGATTGTTTCAGCTGCAACAGATAAAAAAGACCACATTAATCTAACTTTTTTGTCTCTTATATCTGTTGTTTAACCTGACTGTGGGTTATCTGTGGGGGTTTTAATGGTTCTGTATGATCAAAATGTGTCACAGTAACAGAGCATGAAAGACAGCGTTAAGAAACTCTTGTCAAAGATCATCACAACACAGTAAAAAGAGAGCGTTTAAGAAAACCTATACAAAATCACATTGACATTAACAATATGTAAGGCTCTAACAATTATTTAATTCTTTTCATTCATGGATAATCTCTTTTATTTAAATTTACTGATTATTTGTTTGCCCTGTAAAATGTCAGAAAATTGTAGAATAGCAAATATCCATCACAAATTCCTGAAGCCAGATGGTCTTCAGTTTTAATTATAACAAAAGGTCTGCTGTTTTTGTTGATGGCTGCTTTTGTGTGTGTGTGTGTGTGTGTGTGTGTGTGTGTGTGTGAGAGAGAGAGAGAGAGAGAGAGAGAGAGAGAGAGAGAGAGAAACGTGAACGATGGCATCTTAATAATGTGCAGGAGATGCCAGGTATCTTAGTAACACTGGTATCATCTTTGATATGTTTTTAAGGTCAGAGCTGTTGAGCACCTGTCAGGTGAACTGATAGAGAATGATCTGTGGTGACGTACAGAGGAACTCAATGTAAAGGAAGGAACTATAATTTGTTAATTAATTTACCTACACCAGCCGGTGGTTATATGACAAAACTGCAGTATGACATGCTTAGTACTTTTATTAATCATGTGTATGACTGCACTGGTTTACCAGCAGACCTAATGCACAGCACCAGGTAAAATCAGTGTTGTTTTCCATGGGCGTAGCAGCCTGTATGTCATTATATGGTTTCTGGTAAACCGTATGGACTTTGACTTGAGTTTTCAAGCTGCGCTTGTGTCTCTCCAACTGGTCTGACGGCTTCTCTGCTCTGCTGCCATAAAGATTAGAGCGAGCCAGGAACTGACGGAAAACTAAAGACGTAAACTAGCAAGGCAGGCTTTACGAATAATAAATCCTGTGTGTGTACTGTTCTTCCCTGCCCTCGCTGATAAGAGGCTGTATACCCAACGAGAGCGCATAAAACTGTGTAAAATTTTTATACATGGCACTTTAAAACTATCCCAGTCCCACAGTTCAGTACTTTACTTTACTACTTTACTACTAAGTACTAAGTAATTTTGAGTTTAGAAACACACAGCGTTGGCGGTGGCTTTGATTTGAAACAGACAATAGTAACAACAACCTCTGATTCATGCAATACTCTACACCTACACAAATAAATGATCTGATCACACACTCACATTTACCTGATTCCCTTTAGTTGCAATGAGTTCCAACACTAAATGTTGTTATTAATGTCACACATAGTTTCTGTTGACTCATCAGATCTATTCAGAGAATGTCACCTGCAGCTGCCCTATTTATTTCCTTGTTGTGTTACAAACATTTATTCTCTGGTTAATACAATTAGATTGGATTTTCTTCATGTCTGTATTTTCCCCTGTTTTTCCCATTTGTAACTCAGTGGTTGTTTGTCCTAGAGCGCTCAAACTGTGACACATGGTAACCATATTTGTCTACTACAAATAAAACTCACTTAGACATCTACTTCATAATCACAGATTATGTGAGTTAATATTAAATACGAAGAGGTCAGTTGTTACAACCTACTCCACTACTGGGGTGAGTTCATGATTCACATCTAATGTGTAAAAAAACCTCTTTATTTCAATATCTTCTATCTTCACTAGATGTTTGAGTTTTGAAAGAAACTAAACAAAAAATTTTGCCAACCTATAATCTTTTGTTGAGATAGTTTACTTTCCTTCTTTGGATAAACTTGAATCTTTGAGTATTAGAAACCATCAAAATTGGTATTTCCAAAATTGTTCACAATTATCTGTGTACCTGATTTGTCTTTTTTTTTTCCTTTGGGGTGGTTGAAAATGAAATAGTTTCAGTTGAAAATATTAAATTAGTAACCGCTGTTCACTTTCCCTTCAGTGAGTTTTCTCAACAATTTTTGAAATACATTTTTTTGGGATTCTACAACTCAAAGATTCAACTTTATCTGAAGAATAAAAGTTAACTTTCTCCACAAAATGTCATTAGTTGTTAAGTCCTTTAAGTTTCAATATGTAATATGATATTTAAAAATCTGTTGAAGTAAATTGTTGTGAAACTTTTCTCAACTTTTTTGATTTTGAAGTTAATGTGTCACATGACAAATTCAAAAACTGTCACAGATGTGGTAAATGAGCAGCCATTACATATCTAACTTGTTTATCATGTGGGCTTGAGGGTAGCATGAATGCAAATCCTCAAGTTAAACTAGATGAGCTGCTACTTTAGCCAAACCACTGCACAATGCAAGAACACTAGACAGAAAATACTCTTGACAAAAAAAAAAAGTACTTTCTGACCTGGAAATCAGTGTTTCTGTTGTAAAATCTACAGTCTTGCTCACAGGGACATGACACTTCTTCTATTAACTCAAAAAGGAAATGAGTGTGGATGATATTGATGACATCTGCACTTTTCTGATTGATAAATCTGACAGTGTTACAACTGACCCGGTGTCACAACACTCCCTGATGTCCCCTATGCTATGTTTCAGACTGAATGTCTCTCTGTTTGTGTGCAGACATCCCGAAGACTGTGGACCTGTTTGTGTGGAAGCACGCTGTTCTTCTTCAATGAAAAGAAAGACGGTGATGTAAGTAGAGATTTGGGCTAATGTAAGAGACAGATTTAGATGCTTTTAATTAAAAAGTGTCTGTAAAGCAACAACACTTGGGAATTACATGTCACTCCATGTGTCTGTGTGTGTTTGTTTCATCAGTATGTAGAGAAACTGGAGCTCAGTGGGTTCGTCTCAATAACAGATGACAGCAGCCAGGATCGGAAGTTAGATGCAGCCAGACTCAACCTCCAGATGAAGGATGAAAATATCAAAATCACTGTAAGGGAATATATACAGTAGAAAACATGTATTTAAAAAAAAAAAAAAAAAAGTAATTATTTGTTTACAGAGTTTTTCTCTCCTGTTGTCTCTACAGGTTCCTAATTCAGAGGCTCGCGAGCTGTGGAAGGGCTACATTCAGTCTGTGGCTGAGGTGTGTGGTGTCTAACATTTAGCTCGACAATAAACATTTGCATATTAAACATGTTTTACATTATTTAAGAGACCAATAATTCACATCAGGCCCTCATTTGCACAGATGATTTAAAACAGAAACTGTGTCTTCCTGCAGCTGTCAGTACCAACCTCCCTCAACCTGCTACCAGGCCAGATCCACTCACTCCTAGAGGCAGTAGAGAAGGAGAAGGAGAGGATAAGAACTGTCCTACCAGCCCAGATCGAATCATTAAAACAAGAAGACCAGAAAGAAAAGGACAGAATAAAAACCGTCTCTGTACCTGCAGCCACCAGCTCCAGTCCTTACATTAGTCTCCAAGCAGACATGCCAGCGTGAGTATTTGACACTCATGCACATTCTTCAGAAATTGCCTTCTCTAGTTGAAGTGAGGTTTTTTGCTTTATCATTATGAAATAAATTTTGATTGCGAAAGTGTCGTCCGTGAACAATGACACCAGTTGGAAACACTAGAAGGAGAGTTGAAAAACTATCTGTCTCCACTTTAAACTTACAATCCAGACTAAATATGTGTGCTATCAGTAGGTTTCAGGACCAAACAGCTCAGCTCAGTCTTTGCTGCTTTGTATCTCAAACAAGACTTTTTGTAGGTTTCACACTTTCTCCTCTCCCTTTTTTCATCATCACGGTGTTTTCTGGCGTTCCTGCAGGTGTTACTACAGTGTGCAGCGTTTGGAGGCAGAGCTGCTGCTTGAGAGAGAAGCCAAGAGAGGAAACCTGCTGCTGAGGCCCGGCAGAGGAGGAAGCGCCTTTGCCATCACCACCAGACAAGACCTTGGCGGGTAAACACACACAGACCTATTCAAAGCATAAACACACATACTCCCACACAGACCTAATACACACACACACACACACACACACACACACACACACACACACACACACACACACACACACACACACACTCGAACATACACTAGAACACAGCTACTGTGTCATCAATCAATCTGTGCAAAAAAATGGACTGCTGGGGATGTATTACAGAAACTTCTAATCTTAAGTGTTAATATAGTTTAAGGATTTAAGGATCTTAGTTTAAGGAGGAGGAACACATCTGTGCTGTAGTCCAGCTTCAGTCCAGCTTCATTGTGTAAAAGCAATTAAAAAAGCAGCCACATGGATCAAACAGACAGTGAATACTACCATTATCTACTGTTAGCTAACACTAAATAACAATCTATCCTAAAGTTAGGAAAGTATATTAAAGATTTTGGGAATTTAGGATGCTTGTTTAATACACTTTTCGTCTCTTATGTTGGGTTAGGAACATTGATTTAGGATCTTTTCATCTGTAATGGTTATCAAACAGTTAAGACAGAATCTGTAATTCAAGGAAACTAAAAAACGTATTAATTTCCCTTCCTTCTCTTTGAGTTTACTTATTGTAAGTTTGGAAGTTTTTGTAATACGGCCCCAGTACAAGCCAAATTCCAGTTTCAACACACTGCATCTGTGTTACATGTTGTTGTTGTTGTTGTGGACAATGTATCATCTGTGTATTTGTGTTTTGATTGGCTCCTTCTCTCTTTCTCCATCAGCCCTGTATTCAGACACTACAAGGTAACTCGTCAGCCTAACGGAGGCTTCGCCATCGATGTTGACAATCCTGTAAGTGTTAAAAAATCAGAAAGAACTAGTTGCACTTGATAGCTCTTGAGTTTTCTTATTGTTCAGATGACAGAGAAGATGAACTTCAGAGTAATTGCAGAACATGACCTCCTGGAAAAGCAGAGGGTGATTACCAGTAAACAGAAAGGTGCCAATAAAAATGTCACATGACGTTTATCACAGTCATATTTCTTCTGAACTCTGTGGACGTGTTGGACGAGGCTTTGATTAAGCTGCCAGTAACATAACGCACCTCTGATCTTTGTATTAAACTGTTGACATGAAGTGATACATGCCTGCCTGCAGTGTGCACATGTGCGCTGGCGATGTTTATTAGCTTACATAGTTCTACATGAGTTCCTTCTCAGCAATCATGACTCAATCAGTAATTAAAATTTAATTTGTTGTTGTGGTTGAGTCAAGTCTTGGAACACACACTGTTTTATTTCCTGTGTGTATTTTATTGTTCTTATGTTGTTAAAAAGTTTTTTTCTCTGTGCAGGTCCCATGTGCCACGCTACATGATGTTATCAACTATTTAGTGGATAAAACTGACAGAGTTTTGATTCCTCTCATCATTGAAGAGGCATATGAAAAAAACATATGTACGTACAAAACCGTTTTCTTTTTCACTCGATTTATTCTTCACTCTTTTATTTTGTTCGCTCACTTCTTATTTAAGTAAGGTCACATTTTTAGCTGTGTAATTATTATTCCATATATCACACATATACTTTTACCAAAAGGTTTACATGACTAATTGAAGTTTTTTTTTTTGTTTTGTTTTTTTACAGCATTCATCAAGGCTGATAAAGAAAATGGAGAGAAACATGTTGAGCAGGCCCCTCCAGCTGTACCCCCCAAACCAGGTAATGTGTCCATTAATACAAAAACACACAAACATGAACACATTCACATCCAGCAACTGAACTATTTACACTGCTTGTCAGACCTGTTTGCTTTGGCCCAGTGACGTATGCAGGTATGTGGATATTCCACCTCTACACCTGCGTGGTTTAACGTTGGACTTTTTCCAAATCACAGTGACATTAAAAAAATGACCTTCATTTGTTTGTTTGTTTGTTTTTTTGTCATCATAAAGCAAACCAATTTAGATTTACAGGAATTTATCGGACAAATATGTCAGAAATGTAATATAATATTCATTAGTATGTTTTCATTAGTGTTTAATCACCTGAAAATAAGAATTGTTTTGACTTTTGCACCACTGTGATAAGAGAAGTTTTCCTGTGGTGGTATGATTGCATTGTGAGTCCACTTACCCACACCCACCCCTTTGATTGTTTTAGAGCCTTTGTGCAGCAGGTATAAATTCCTCCACAGAGTTCTGCTTTACTTTAGACTTGGTAACTCAAGCAAATGTTAACAAAACTAAGAGTCCACAGCAGTGTTTTCCAACCTTTTTAGCTAGTGATGCCTTAATAATATCTGTAATAAAAGTCAAATTATCTAGAAATTCACAAGAAATAAAGGGAAAGATCAGCTAGGTATGAAAAATTAAACATTTGGTCTAGCGGGTCAAGACCTCTAAGTTGGGAACCACTGGTCTACGGCAATATTATTGGCTCTGTGAGACTGTATTAAATTTATTATCAAGTGGTGTTTTGAACTGAAGGCTAACATGCTACAAATGACAATGCTAAATGTCAGATCAGTAAGATTTTCAGGGATTTATTGATAGAATATGGCAGAAACTGAATATTCACAAGTATATTTTCATTAGTATAGAATCAGCTGAAAATAAGACTCATGTTATGTTTCTGTTACCACAGAATGAGCTGCTTATATCCACAGAAGGTGTGGGGCCTCTTCTTCAGAGACATGCTAATCAGTACTAAACACAGTCTAAGTGCCAAGTACGGCTGAAGCTGATGTCATTAGTTTTGCAGCTATTTTGTCAGTCAGTCATTATGATCTAACAGTATATCAAACCTGTAACTATTATAATTACATTTTGTGCCCCCACAGCTCCAAGAACACGGATTCCTGAACCTGAACAAGCACCAGCACTCGCAGTAGAAGAGCCCATATATTTAAATGACCATGGTGAGTATAAGTCCTCTGCCTCCAGCCCCATCAATCAACCGATCCATCTATCATTCCTGACATTCGTTCTTCTGTCTCACAAACATAAACAAGCTTGACTTCATTTTTTCCACTGCTGTTGCTAAATAAAGTCTGTGTTCAAACAGCAGAGGATTCCCAGGAGGTTCCACTGCCCTCCATCTTATCTGTCAATCTCAGAAACTCACAATGAGAGTATTTTCCACTTAACTAATGCATGACCAAAATCATGACTTATCTTTTTTATCACTGGAAAAATGAAGGTTGAATTCTTTTTTTTCCCTCAGTGCATCTCAAAAAGGCAGTCACCTGAAACCTCCTCAAGTTTAAGTTTAAAGTTAATACTGTATCTAATGGTGCAATATAATGATATTGTGTTTACTGTGCTTACGAGATGAGCCCACTTGAACGGCCCCTTCATGTCATCGTCACAACATCTGGAAGTACTGGAAGTTTATGCTCAGAGTTCATGACGTTCTATTCATCTGTTCACGACTTCTGTGTCGCTACGAGTTCACAAGTTCCATTTGAACACAGCAACATTGTTTTTTTTAAAGTTATTTTTTTGGCTCTTTTCGCCTTTATTAGACAGGACAGCTGGACAGTAGACAGGAAAGAGGGCAGAGAGAGAGAGAGGGGATGACACGCAGCAAAGAGCTGCAGGCAGGAGTTGAACCTGTGGCCGTTGCAGAGGACTAGCAGACTCCATACATGGGTTGGACGCCCTACCAACTGAGCTAAATGTCACACAGCAACATTTTAAATTGGACTTTATTATTTTGCTGCAAGAGAATTCAATATAATCTAGATTCAGAGTAAAATTAAACTGAGCTTTAAAGAGAGGTTTAAATTTAATCTAGCTTAATTTTAGGGTAGTTTAAAAGTTTGGTGTGACATATATTTAAGTTAGATCATGATTTGATCAGGTTTAAAAATTAATCCTTGCTCGTGCAAACCCATTCTTTAACTCCTAAATGCTGTGCAAAGTGCAAAACTCTTTTCTATTAAACAATAAAACTCTCTACTTCTCCTTTATGACCATGAATCATTGTGTGTTTCTGGTCTTTCACAGAGCTGCAGAACAACACCCAAAAGAAGGCAATTATGCCTCCAACTGCTGGTCTTCGCAAATGGGCCTCTTCTTCATCACTCCAGTCCTCTTCCTCCTCTACCTCCACCTCCACCTCCACCTCCACCTCAAGCTCAACCTCCACGGAGAGCCGGGACGTACGGATGAGAGCCCACACAGACATTCCAGGACAGAGTAAGTCCACCATGCTTCACTGAGCCACCCTCTTCTGCTATGTGTCATTTTACTCTTTTGTCATAATATCAAAGCTGACTGTCTGGTGTCCTCTAGTGCCTCTCGCAGCGATGTCGGAGCTGAAACTCAAGCTGGAACAGAAGGCCAAGTGTCAAGAGTGACCCCTCGTGGTGGGAGCCTCTCAAAGCAACTGTGACTCACACCAGTATGGAGCACACACACTCACCAGTCTGTCCCTGCAATATGAGCCAACACATGGGAGCAGAGACCAGCTTGTTTCCACACAGACGGCCTCTTCCTCCTCCTCCTCCTCCTCCTGTCCTCCTCTGCATCGTGGCTCTGCTCCTCCTCGTCAGCTGGCTGTCAGCAGTAAAGCCTCTCTGAAGATGAACACTCTTATCGATTCACTCCTCTCGGACACTCATTAGTAAATAAATGGACTGTAATGAGGGGTGTACACTTCACATTATCTTCACCAGGTTTCTCTTGTACATTTTCCTAATCAGCTTGTATCACATTTTCTGTACCAGTGTTGTTTTTGTCTGTTTGTTTTTTTTAATTAGCTGTAGACGTGTTTACATAGCTAAGATGGTTATATTTATTTGCCTGAGCGGCGTGTGATGTGTATGTTTAATCCAGGCATTTTATCCAAAAGTGTGGGTCAACTTCA
>JAJHUR010100526.1:0-20596 GCA_027495735.1 Lutjanus campechanus | reverse complement strand
AAAAAAAAAACATAAATAATATATATATATATATATATATATATATATATATATATATATATATATATATATATATATATATATATATATATATATATATATATATATATATATATATATATATAACTGGAGCCTAGATCAAGTAAATTTTGTTGCAAATACTGCTGTCCTTGATATTAGCACATGCAGTCAAGTTGGCGGGTTGGTGATTGGCTGGTAAAACATTATTTACTCTCAAAGTGGTCAGGATAATTTTTTTAACGTTTGTATCACAGATAATTGTATAATATTGATATACTAAAGCTAAAGTAAAGAAACAGAGAGTCTTTGTCTTTGCAAATTACACATTGTTATTCAGTAAAGCACAAATAACATAAATAATATATTATAAATAATAATTCTTCTACCTGAATATGCTTGTTATTATTTGAGAAAAAAAATATTTCCAAAATGTAACAGTAATATTAAGGGTACTACTTAATTACTTAATTTTAATATTAGAATGTTATTATGATTTAATATAATATTAATATATGTAGAATAGTCTTATACTTTGAATTGCAGTAAGATTAATACATCAAGAGACATGACAGCATCATCACTGCAATTTAAGATTATTCCCTTCCACTCAAGGATATTTCTTATATCTTTACTGTAAGGAGTTCTTAGTTCCCATGTAAAACGGAATATTTTGATTTGAGTGAAGTGGGGTTCAGCTCATAAAACTGAGTTTAGTTAAAGATTTAAAAAAAAATTAAATTAGGACAAACACTTGACTCTTACCTTTGCAGTGTTACAACAAATGCTACAAAGGTTCAGTTCCAGTTAACACAATTCACCTGCCAATGCAAAAGGAAACGTGAAAAGGACTAGGGCCTACTAGCACAAGCTAGCTAATTCTAGTTACAGTCACTGAATTATCTGAGGACAAGCTATAATTACAGTTATAGTGTTGTGTACAAACAAATTCTTGCACTGTGTGCTGATACAGTTACTAGCTGTTCCAAATAAAACAAAGCAAAAATAGCATTCACCAACAGATATTCCATACAAACTTTTCTTTCTCCTCGTCATTTCTCTTATGGCAGCAAACCAAGTCTGGATAAATTCATCACTGTCCTTTGCTTTTATATTCTTCTATTGTTAAGTGAAGGCAGAAATGTTTGTTCAAAATTGACAATTTTCTCTTAATTTTGACAAACGTCTTGATAAGTTATCAATTGACTAAAATGTAACATGTAGCAGACTAATTTTTTTTATGCTGAAAAAGCTCCTGATTTTAAACTGCGCTCACTAACCCCATGAATCATTAAAATGACCAGAAACCGAGGTCCACACTTGGTTGGTGTAGCATAAGAGTCCACTATTGGTAGTATAGGAATGTATGCGTGTATGTGTGTGTGTGTGCGTGTGTTTGGGTAGTTTCTGTCAGTGCTTGCTCTTAACTTTTTGTGTTCACACAAATGTGGTTCCACATTGAGTTTGAAAGCCTTAATGGTTCAGGCTACTGATGTCTGATGCATGAAGTCATGCAGAGCGAGGCTAACTGAGTCTATGTTATGTTACCAATTATTGTCAGAGGAGGACTGATGTAGTAAAGAATTGGTGCTATAAAGTCAGGAAGTCACTAATGAACCAATAATGAACATTCAAATTAACAGAACTAGTGCACACAGGAGACTGGCTTTACACAAATTCAGATCAAATTGCTGTGGCTGGCCCAGCTTATACCCTGGAAACAATTTGAAATCAATTCAGCAGTATTTAGGCTAATGCCTGAGCTTTCATGCTGCTATCTCTTTCTGTCTAAATTTATATATTTTTTACAGTTTACTGTGATCCTTTCATGCACCAAAAAGCTTGAGAAAATAAGGAGCAGGATAAAGGCATCTCTTGGAGTGTTAAGAATTCGTCGTGTGCCTGTGTAGAAATTCTCATTTGTTTCAACAATAGGAGATGGTGTGCACAAATATTTTTGATCGAATGCTAGAAAGGGAGCTCAGCAGTGAATAAATCTGCTGCACATTCTCGCCATTTCTCACATTCTCACTCTGGGATTTCAGCATCTGGAATTGGTGGTGGAGGGGGGGCTAACACCACCTTGGCGATGGCTCTTCTTTGCTTATTACAGAGAGAATAAACTTTGTGGTTTTTCCTCATATTACAACAGCAAGTCCCAAATGCTCAGCGAGATACACCATGGTAACAGAGACACAGAGCGATGCCTTTTGTTTTCATTTTCTAGTCTTTTACAAGAAGCATGCTTTCAGCCTATTTCGCTTCAATATTCAAGGCCCCGGCGTATTATGTGTCAGACGCTGGGAGTGCGTCTCATCTTGGAGAAAAACGCCTCTTTTGAATCTCACTTTAGAAGATCCATTTTTTATCTGCAGCTTTCTTGTTTCTCGGGCTGCCGCACATTTCAGTCTCGACAAATTCTTGCCAAATGTGAAATGCATAAATCAAGCATCTTCGTCATCCACAAAGGTAAGATTTGGTTCACACCTGTGGAGCGTGAGCCTTCTCATGAGAGTGAATCAATGGAGGCAGACACTGATTCATTTTTTTTTTTAAAACATGCATTAACAACCACATATTTTAAGATTCATTCTATTGTAAATAAATGATCAGGGTTGGGTGTGATTGCTTTGATTTGTAGTCAGTTACATATTACATGGCAATTTTCTATCGGATTACAAAACAATGTAAACTAATCTGAGTACTTTTGAAATATATTTCAGTTACTTCAAAACCAAACATTGAAGCTATTGCACAAAATTAAAAGACAATCCACAAATATTCTTATTTCTCTTAAAACCTCATATATATATATATTACAATGTGATGAAAATGGTTGAAACAAAATTCTATACCCCCAAGCTAAACCCCTAATATTTTTCTGTACATTAGCTGGGTGATGTTAGCTACACTAGGCTAAAGAGGAGGAAACTTACCTCTATGTGTTTCTTCAGATTTGAAGTTGAAGTCTTTGCAGGTGAGATTTTTTTTCCTTGCAGAATTGCACTGGAAGTAGCTGTTCTTGCATTACACATTTTTTACCCAAAACGTGGGTGGCTCCATCACTTCCAAATGTTCTCTAGTTCTTTTATATAATATTTGTGCCTGACATACAGTATTTAGCTGGCCTGTGCCACATGACTTTTAAAACCCAAGAGACATGGAAACTGAGCACACAGCTGTGTGCAGTCGCACACTTCTGCACCAAATTTGAGAGATGGCAGAAAAGAAACGTAGGGTGGTATGGTGGTAGTAGATAAAAATACAGCAAGATTAACTATTTGTGACAAGAAAGTGCCACCAACATGAGTAACCTCTTCATTTTTTTCACTTAATTTATTTTTTATCATTAAATCAAAAACATTTGTTATAGTTACTAGCACAAACATTTTTATTTAAAATGTATATATGTTTTTTGTAATTAATTTATTAAAGGCTGGAATATGTCGTGATTTGCCTAAGTGTAATGACCTTTATTTTTTTTCTAAAAAAATGGGCATTATTTTAAGAAATTTAAGAAATTAACAGCATTGGTATTAATATTGTTAAAACTGTAACAAAAAGTGTTAGTATAGCATCATTTTTTTAAAGAATTTGGTAGCATACAGCCCTACTCAATACCATTCTTTTTCTCTCCTGCCAGGTTTGCCATAAAGTGAAGCATTAGTCTAAGAAACCCCATGTTAGACGCACTTTACATGAGTTATTATGGAGCAGTGCTTATCATGAAAAAGCTTCCTAATTTTAAAATGGCCACACTGTAATCAAAAATGTAATCAAGTAATCCTTACCTACAATCTAATTACACATTTTTTGAAGTGTCATCTGGATTATTTATTATTACTTATTTTTTAAAATCTGATTTTGTAATCCCAAGTGCATGTCATCTGTCACTACCCAACCTTGTAAAGGATACATTATTAACAGGTGAAATATGGCCAAGTGTGTGTGTGTGTGTGTGTGGAGTGTTTTGGATTAATATGCTTCATCAGATGACATTAGATTTGGACATGTTGCAGTCGCTCCTGATTTGCCATCTGCATCCCTGCACAAACACTCTGCACAGGATTTCCAAGGTTTGTAATATAGGAGGCCTGTGGAACCAATTCCACCAGACAGTGCCAGTTACTGTGAGCGGGGACACACTGAGGTGGTCAGATCAGGCCGATGTGAATCAGAAAGAATTAAGCTCCGATGAGGTGAACCGTGATTGAGTGTTGATCTAAAGCAGCTGGGCGCCTTGGACTGCGTCCACGCTAAACCATGAAAGACAGATTGTAGAACAGTCACAGACACATATACCCACACCGCAACCCGGCCACACACACTGGATCGCACTGATACACACCTCACTCGCAAGCACACAAGTAATGAAAATATAAACACAGATGCACATACACACGTTCAATTACGTGCATGCAAGCATACACACATGATTACACACTCAAATGAGAGTACACGTGTAACAACACACCTACACATTCTGAAAATGGACACTGAATCACTGATACACAGCAGATTTATTGTCGGAGATCTGATGCTGCAGACAGAATTGGTTGCAGATGCCATCTCTCTTCCATGAATGCTGCGCGCCACATTCTTCTGGCCTCCCACAGAAACCTCTTTTTCCATTCATGCTCTCGCTAACATTGCTTGTCTTCAGGATACAGAGCCTAATAGGAGGACGTCATGCTCTGAAATCTTTTCCACATGCCTGTCGCATCTTCATTCAGATGTGTGAACGGGGTCAGGGGTGCGGCTGAGCACAGGGACCTTCTGTGCATTTCATAAAGTCGCAGTATCCAAAAGGCATCTGAAGAGGAGCACATGGAGACAGCTTCTCAGCCAACATGGAAAATGTAAACCGACAAGGCAAACAAATGACAATTACAAACGCTGATAATGTTAATTAAACATTGTGTCTAGGACCACTGCAATGCCACGGCTAATGAAGACCTTTCAGTTAATGAGGAGTACAACATGATTATGGACGGAGACAACGAGTCTTCTGATCACTTGTCAGTGACAGTAGTGTTTGCACACACGCACACTGCAGCATCGTCATCAGCAGTTTATATCCCCCCGGTGGCTGTTAACACTGATGGCAGTATTGAGATTTATGGAAGCCCAGAATGACTACACTCTTACAAATAAAGACGCCAGCTAGAACCAGCAAGGGTTCTTCCGCTTGTATCCATTGGGGAACCCTTTTTGGTTCCTGGTAGAACACTTTACAATGGTTCCACTTGAAACCCTTTCAGAGAGTTCTACCTTGAACCCAACATAAAGGGTTCAAGGGTGAAAGAAACTCAGTATGGAGGTTTTATCCTGAACTATTCTGCCTTCTGAGGGTGCTATCAAGAACCCAACAAGGGGGTTGTACTGAGAACCTTTTTATATTCCAAAGATTTTATCTAGAACCAAGCCTAGAGGTTCTACCAGGAACCATTTATATTCCAAGGGTTTTGGCTAGAACCACCCAAGGGACTTAAGTGAGAATCTTTTTATATTCCAGCAATTTTATCTAGAACATACTCAGGAGGTTCTGACTAGAACCTTTCTATATTACAAAGGTTTAATCAAGAACACACTCAGAAGGTTCTACTAAGTACCTTTTTATTTTCCAAGAGTTTAATCTAGAACCCACTCAGGGGGTTTTAACCAGAACCTTTTTTATATTCCAAAGGTTTAATCTAGAACCAACCCAAGGGGTTCTACTGACAACCATTTTATATTCCAAGGGTTTTAGAACCCACCCAGGGCATTCCATGGAGAACCTTTGTATATTATAAGGGTTTTATCTAGAACCCACCCAGGGGGTTTTACTGAGAATCTTTTTATATTCCAAGGGTTTTATGTAGAACCCATCCAAGGGGTTCTACTAAGAACCATTTTATATGTCAGGGGTTTTATCTAGAACCCACCCAGGGGGTTCTACCAAGACTCTTTGTGTATTCCAGGGGTTTCATCTAGAATAGACTTGATGCATTCTACAGAGAACTTTGTCCTCATGAAGGGGTTCTTTAGATGAAAAGGCTCCTTAGTGGAACCTGAGTCTTATAAAGAAGCCTTGACAAACCCTTTCTTCAGAAGAGGGTTCATCTAAAGTAAATGGTTCTGGATAGAACCTCAGCCCTTCAGGGAGAACCTTTCTGGCACCCTTATTTCGTAGAGTGTACTGTTTCCCCTTTAGCTTATCAACATGATCAGATTATCATTAGGGGAATGATGCAGTAGTTGTGCAACTGCTGCGGTTCTACATTACGGCCCAACTCTGCAGAACAAAGAACTCATTCTTTACACTTTTATGGGGATGATACATTTCTGTGACTACCTACATCATAAGAGGACGGACAAATGGAAGATAGTAAACAGCTGTGCATGTTTTCCTACAGGGCAAATAGTGTTTTGTAGAATTTATTAATCGAGCCTGACAAAGGTCAAGGGTCTGAAAAGGTCCAGACGTCATTGAGAGTTGTTGAGACATCATCTGACCAATTATCTTCCTGAAATAATGGAGACACATTGCCTTTCTGAGTGACTAATGGTAAACAAACAAAAACAAAAAAAGAAGGTGACTAAATGATTTTATACTTGCACATCTCAAAGGGCCACATTATTTTGCAGCCAGCCGATGTCCTGAGCTCATCGCTGGGTCCAGACAATGTTATATTAACAAATGAGAGCAATTTTTTATGGTTCCATAATGAGCGTATGTTTCAGCAGAGTACTTCAAGCTGAGGAGGGGAAGTCAGCTGTCATCCTTTGTGGACTCTAACTATGGAGGTAAGCAATACAAATGGGCTCTCTCTTATAATGAGATGTTAGCCCAAGTATCACATAGAGCTTTTAATCGTCCGTAACATGCTCTGTGGGAAGATAAAGTGAGATAACAAGCTAAGTGTTGGAGTTCAAAGGAAGTCTTGCCGAGAGAATCACACTATGATGTCGGCTGTATATGTGTTGGCCCCTGCAGAAATAAACCTGCAATGTTTATGATGTAAACAGACAGTGACAAAGCTCTTAAAAATATCAAGATGACAGATATATTCTCACAAACATGAGGCTGTATTCATCTGAAACATGTCTTTCTTATTCTATTATATATTTCTTTGCAAATTAAATTCTATTGAGTTCATGTTGCCATAGACTTTTTGCAACAAATGTTACTTCCAAATATTTGTGCTTGTTTGTCACACTACTAACACCAGCAACATTTTTTTCTGTGACAAAGAAGAAACCTACTCCTTCACTTTCTCTAGTGTAAAGAAAACAATCTGCGGTTTTCTTTGTTTTAAACATTTATTAAAACTGTAAGTCAGAAAGACAATAAGCCTCACACGTCTTTACATACACAAATAATAATGCCATAAGAAAATAAATAATACAGTTTCCTTTTGTCCAATCTGTAGTCACATTTTCAAAACCCTAAACACAATTAGCACAACATCTGTCTGTTCTGCACCACCCCATTAACACAATTCATGTTTTTTTTTCACAGAGTAGTTACTGCATTTCTTATGTAAATGTTTAAATTCTCTTTACATACAAGCTTACCCAATATCAATTTTTTTTTCTTGTCTTATTTACAATGCTTGCACACAGCATGCCAGAAATGAAAATCTAATGTTCAAAACATTAAATACAATATAAAGACAAGACTCTTTGTACAAATCCTCAAGTACAGATTAGAAAAGGACTTTGTTTTTTTTTTTAAACTGTATTTGTGTATTTTGTCTCTACACATTTGAAGGCATAACAGGCCCCATGCATGCATTATGTTGCATGCTATTATGACGGGCCATAATGCATGCAACTTACAAAACACACACACACACACAATTAGATGTATATTCTGTATATATTTTACCAACAATGTGTTGGATTACACAGTTGAATTAGTTACTTTAGGCTGTTGTGTTGGGAGGTCAAAGTCAAAGCTATCAGACAGTCAACGTCCTCACATCATCAAATAGAGATTTCACATTGGACAACATCAACATAAATATTACCATGAATCATCTTTGCATATCTGTTTATGTAAAAAATACCAAAGAAAATAAATTATTTATTTAACTGAATAGCTTTTAAATATAGTTTATTATTATTTAGTTTGATTGTTCATTTAGAAAAAACATTTACTTTTTTTTAATAGCTAGCTAATGTCTATTTTTCCAACCAAACAAAAAGCAAAGAAACAAAACAAATCAATAAAAACCATTGTGGCAATGGGTTTGGGTTTTTTTCAGGGCATATATACGTACAGTAATGGCACCATTTTCAATTTGATGTGGGATTTTCTTTGAACACGGCTGTATTTCTGGGGAAGCAATCTGAATCACTCCCCAGGGCCTGTTCTTTGCTCAACTAATTGTTGGAGGGCCCGCTCTCTCTGCGGGCCCCCCCACGTCACGGGCCCCAGTACAACTGCACTGCCTGCGCTGCCTCCCATGTTGGATTTTTGTTGATGACTGGCAGCAACGACATGTTGATAATCACTTTTTATTGGAGCCATTAAATTTTTTTCTACTATACATTCTAAGTAAGCATGAATTATTAACTTTTAGATAGTAACTTGCTAAAAATGCATATGAATCATGCATTTCATCAAAACAGTGGATTTCAAATTTTCTGTTTTATGCATGAAACATGAAAAGTAGAAGTAATTTTTCTTTAATACCATAAACAGATAGTATTTTGACTGATTATTTGTTCCTCTTGAATATATGTGGAAAAAGTGTTTTGCATTTTGAAATGTTGTGTTGGTATTCACAATTTTTCCCAATGTTTCCAAAATGTTTCGTGAAACTATATCTCAATTTCTAGAGACTCTAAACACAAAACTGAAACATTGCACACAAAACCATGTCCTCTCCTCTCAAAACTGATTCACCAAAACAATACATCCAGTCGTCATATGAACATCTCTTACAGAACATTAATTTAAAACACTTTAAAAGACTACCATCAAAATACTGTTTATATATATTTAGATTCATCAGCCCATGTAACATATTCAAATTAATAAAGCTGTGTAGAAATTATTTCCTTTTTCCTTTTTAGAGTTAAAGGGGGTTTTTTTTGTCCCAAAATAGGCTGCAATATTATGGTACATATACTATACATTATTTAAATATTGCATTGATACAATCATTGTATCAGAATAAGATACAATGCCTTTTTCTATCCAATGATTAAATATGACCTCTTCAAAACTCACCATAATTGCACTGAAACAATACAGTACGAATGATTAATTACTATAAATGAAGAATAATTAACGCTTGTTAGCATTTAAATTTAAAAAGTGCATTACAAAGACATATAGTGAGACATTCACATTCAAATGATCCAATTAAATGTTTGCAGTATGTTTATGCTGATAGGTACAATATAATAAAAGATCATCATTCTAAACAAATGTGCGTCTGGAGGTGGAGTCTCAAGGTTATATTTTCCATACAGTTCACGGCCTTTAAGTCTTTGGGTCGATCAGTCTAAGGCAGGTGGGTGAGGCTCAAGCCAGTTTGTTATAATCATTTTATGGCCCATTAACACAAGAGCTCTGAGAATATATAATTTGTTTTTCCCCAACGCCCTCAGAGATACATTGCCTCGAATCAGATGATGTGATTTGAAAGTTCAGAATTTCCCCAATTTCCTATTTCACTTTCTCACAATAGACTGCTAATTTGGGACAATCCCCCAAAATGTGGGGAAAGTGTCTTATTAAGCCACAACCTCTCCAACAGAGAGGATTAGAGTTATTGTGAGACAAAGTAGTTGAATATTACTGTTGGCATTTTAAAAAATGTAATTCTCACCCAAATTCCTTCCAAGTTGGCCTGCTTAAGCGTTTATACCAAGACATCCAGAACCTCTCCCACTCCTTATCTTCAATCATGATGCAGATCTCCTATTTCCATCTAAAAAAGCGAGGATACTCCTCTGCATCATTTCATTATTTTTTTTTTTAGTATGTGCAGTTTTCTAATTCTGTCTCTGATTCACATGAGCTTCATACGTAAATGAGTTTGCTCCACTTGAAAATAGTTTACCTCTCTTGGCACAAAATCAAATATTGATATTCTTGGAAGTATTGTATCAAAGTTAGAATATCGTGACACACACTATTTCGAGTACACCTTAAGGGGAGTTCCGCTTCCTACGCTGTTTCCGCCCCATGTATCGACAATAAATTAATGGACTCCTGTAGCACTCAGCACTCAGCCAGTGAGTGGCACCCCATTGATTTCAAGGTGTACTCTTGCCCATACATGGCTTTCTGAATAACCCTTTAAGGTGCAGGAAGAGTGCTCAGACAGTCCACCGCAAGGATGAAGCTCTGTCTGGATAAATATTTCAACACTTGGACTTTGCTTATTGATTGGGGCAGTAATTTCCACACATGCCACCCCGGGGAGACAGGCACTAATGATGCTGGTTCCACCATGTCCAGCCAAGGCTTTCCCACAAAGACATACTCCCAAGTCCCGGGCCTGTGAATTATGGGATAAAACATTAACAGCTTTAGAAAGTGTTGCGCATGTTTCTTTTTTCCCCGCCACGAACAAAGTCTGGTGTCTCTCATCAGCAGGCCCCGAAGAGGGTAATGGCATCCTTGGTTTGAAGCCAAACTGCCTGGTGGAAGAAGATGTAAGAAAAAAAAAAGTTTTCAACACTCTCTGACTTTGAAAATGATTTCTCCACACTTCCTCAAGTGTAAAGTTGTGATTTTTTAGATTGAAAAAAACTGCAGAAACTGTTAGAATCATGGTCATTTGAAGAATTAGGCCACACAGCAGGGGTAATGAGATACTGGGCCTCTTGTAGCAACACTCTCTGAAATTGTCTCTTATATTTTCTCTGTTTTCTATTTTCTGTTAATAGGAAAAAATAAGAGAGGTCAACTCCAGGTGCACCAAACATTTTAACAGCCAACTGGCCACGCCCCTCCAGTTTATGCTCTAGTGGGATTCATCATTCGGCAGGTAATGCCAATAAAATACTATGTAAGGACAGATTTTGTGCTGTGAGCAAGTCCTCTGCGCACACCCAAGAATGGAAGAGATGGCACGAAAAAAAGGCTGTAAGACAAAGAGGAACTGCAGCAGTAGTGAAATCGACACATTGTAATGATATAAAAAGCCGTGTTAGCAGACGAACGCCCAGTAACTGAAATGAATAAGTGAAAAAGTAATAAAAAATAAAGGCTGTTTTTAACAACAGCTCAGAGCTTTATTTATTTATGTTTTTACACTTTCATTTTAACTATTTAACAAGTATATTATTTATTAAATTATACATTTTGTTAAATTTTTGACTAGTCACATAACTATTACATTATGACACTTTCTGGGCTCCATATATGTCGTAAAATTACTTTGTCGTCTTAAACTGTTTGCCCCACAAAAGCAGTCAACTCCCTTTTGATTATTAAAAAACTATAGATTTGAATTTTTAATTCTAATTAATTCAATCATTTTGAGAGCTGGGACAAAATCATTTTTGAGGGGTTTTGATTTTTATTCCTCAGTTATACTGGGAAAATATATTCTAAAAGATCAAAGGCCATAACCTTGTGACGGGCCAACCTCCTAGTTATTATATTTTTTTCTTAAATTATCAACTCCCTCAGGTGGAAAATGTGAGAGTTGATGTAGAGTTGTTGTCAAAATGTTGCATTTTTTCATTTCACAGCCCAGCTGTAGTGATTTTATTTTTTAAAGTTAAAGTTAAAGTCTTCTTAATGCCAATCAAAATACAAATTTTTAAAGATATAATTCTTATTTATCATTGATTGAGAAGGGCTACAGAATTGACATATTACAGTTGCGACACATCTCATAGAAATATAATTTAATGAATTTGTCTATAAATAGAAAGTTTAGCAGTGTTTGAGCAGTATCCCTGCGTTTTTTAAACCAGGAAGTGAGACAGGGGTCCTTAGGGTATAGCTAACCCTTTTTATGCCTGATTAAATCATGTTTTGTAAAAATCTGAGGGAGCTAATGGAAATCTGGGACACAACTGCAAAGTGCCAACATTGTCATAAAAAGTATTTCAATAAAATAATTACAAATAACAAATATGACACAATATGATATTTTTGGCAGGACATGAATTGCCCTACTTCTCAATGTGCGAGTGCTCTCGACCACTTGTAAAATTTTCTCTTACCTAAGCAAAGAGCAAATGTAAGAAAACATTGGTGAATCTCCAAAAATGAGGTGGCTCTAACAAAATAAGAATAAATCACAGATACAAACAAAAATAAGGGAATATTTGTGCAAAAATGGCTTCTTGCATGAGGTCAATTGTGGTGGAATATATCTCTTCCTCTGTCTGTATGGCTGCCATGAAAGTGCACCAAGACTTGAACCATGCACCATCTCACATTAGGTAAATTCCTTCATTTCCTATTGTCTTGGAGCCCGTGGCATTGCCAGTGCTGATGCATTTGCCCAAAGCACTCCAATGGCTTGTCACTTTTCTTGCCTCTGGCAGAGGAACCACTCTAAATCCCAGTTGTTTGTATGCATGTCTTTGCCTGTGCCCCTCTAAAAGGGAGCTGTATTGGATTTGTGTGTCCCCCATGGGCTCCATAAAGAGTAAAATATCTCATGAAGACACTAGCCACATGCTGCGAGGATAGCGGTTTAATATATGTTGCTGTGTCTCACATCCTCTGGGGTGATGAGGTGATGAGAGCTAGTTTCCCACCTGTGGGGCGACAGTAACAATTTGTGCTAACGCTAAGGCAAGTGAGCCCAGCCTCAGCAGCGGGAGAGCAGAGAGGGGGAGCGCTGCTGTTACTCAGACGTGCTAATTACCTCTCCGGTAAAGTGTACAGTGACTTCCCCCCTCTCCCCTTGGCTTGGCGCCTCACGCCATCATCATAATGAGAACATAACTTTTTATTCTGAATACCTAAATATCTCCTTAAGTGATCGATAATGTGCATCATCATAAATCACGTCTGGGATTGCCTGAAATTATTCCAGAAGTCAATACTGTGCGCCGCAGAAGACTTTTGAGAGCGACTAATGGTGAGATATAGCTGCCTTTGGGGAGATATGAGGGATATTCATGCATATGTATAGCGCAAAGTTTCTCACCCCCGAGCAGGAGTGAGACCGGGCTTGGCGCTCGACAGGCACTTCTGGGCCCGCTGTGTGGCATTGGGCCCAGCAGGAAGAGCAGTGTAACCGGTGTCTGGTGGTGAGCTTGGCCGTGAAAATGCACCATTAATTCTTAACGCAATTAAGCCGGCGTCGAGAAGAGAAATTAAGAGAGCTCCTTATTTAGCAGACAGAGAAGTCTTTTTAAAAAGGGCACTAATACTGTGATTACTCAGATTTGAGGGGAATTATTCACAAAGGGGCCACATGGGAAGAGAGGGAACTGTGTTCGTGCTTAGCTGGCATTTGCAGAAAAGTTTGTTCCTCCTTGTTTTGTTTCTATCTCACTTTGATAAGCTACTTTTGATAGTGAAGGTTGAATACACAAGTTTCTTTTTCCCTTCTTGTTGCTGTTGCTGTTATTTTCCAGAGGGCAGGAGAGTTTTGTATGGCTAATCAAGTAATAAGTAGTCCCTGCTCTGTGATGGTTTTTAAAGGCTTCTGGAGCACAAAGCGCCAGCTCTCCAGTGGCACCGCATGCGATCAGCCGCAATCATTACTTGTTCCTCAGAGTTGAACAGGGATTACCCCACAGCAACTCCTGGGCTGAGGGTTTGAATTATGAAAAGGAAAAAAAAAAATCCCACATAGCAACAGCTTGTTGTAGATGTGATTACCCAGTGAATGTAAATGTTCACACTTGGGGGAAAAAAGGAACATGTGTGTGTATATATATGCATGTATCTACGCTATGAGTGAGAGACATGGAAATCACAGCTGATGTGAAATGATGTACTCTATAATGAGTGTTGGGAGGGATATTTTTGAAGTGAGCTCAGAGGTATGACATCATGTGGTATTTATGTAGAATTCAAACCAGAGATCAAACTGGAAAAGTATCTGTTGTATGAAAAACCAAAAGTACAGGCAGAATATCTGTAACTTCAGAGTGAACAACACCAGGATTTATAAGGTCATTGGAAGATATCAAAGGGCTGGTTAGAAACCAGAGGGACCTTTGTAATGATGATCATATGGGTACCAAAGTCTTATTTAAACCACCCATCTATGTTTAAATAAATGTTGTTATTACAAGACAAAAGTTATTTTTTAAACTAGGTGCCTTTTTGAAGAATGTCCTTCCTTTGTGTGTATTTCAGCCTTGCTGTGTTCTATTGTGTCGAGTCACGTAAAATAAATGAAATGAAATATAATAGGTTACAGATTGTTAGTTACCCTGTTAAATGTAACTTATAACATTTGTTTACTTTTTGATAACTTTTCAAACAAATATTTTAACCTGGTCAATAAACGTGAGAAGTCCTAAAAACATTGGTTTAAAGCAGTGTAAACCTCACAACATTATTTTATGTTGTGACTTATTGTGGATACATTAACTTACCTGTACATGTTTTTTCAGGTTTGACACTGAGCATTTCAAACAAACAAAACAAGCTACACACTCTACAATGATGTTATAGTCGCCACCCGCTTTGATGTGGTTGGCTGGTTGTAGTGTTTGGATGTAACCTCTTTGACATCACCAACATTTTGATTAGTAATTATTATACACGTACATATTTTTTTTCCAGTATCTGTAATGGATCACAAAGACATTTACTATGTAATTTAATTACATGTAACTAGTTAAACCCAAACACTGTGCATAATGTTTTTTCAGTGGGGCAAATGGAAATAGGTCAATTTTACTCAGAATATCTCAGCAACTTAAATCATTCTTAAAGCTTTTGTGTTCAAGTTCATCTCCTATGAGATTTCATATGATAATTCTATATATCTTTAATTATTTTCCCACTTAACAGAGAATACCTGAAGTTCATTATCATTTGTTGGTTAATTATCCTTGAATTTAATCGTTTACTGTGTGGCAAACAAATATGAAACAGGTTTTTAATAGAACTGCGAGAGTGAAAAGTGATCTTTAAATACTTTAAATACTCTGTGTAATTTTGGCTTGCTATCGTGCCATTTGCTCAAATTATGAAACAGAATTCTTTCTGTTTTTATCACACATCATAAGCGCTCCCAATTAGTCTCGCTGACTGATTCCTCCACAAAACAGAATCATATGAGCATTTAATAACAATGCCTCTCCTTTCACAAAGTTTAAATGAAATGCATTAAGAATCATCTTTTGGACATTATCTTATTTCTTTTCTTTTCTTTTTTGTGGATACAGTTTAGCATTTTGTTGTTGTTGTTTTTTGTTGTTGTTTTTTCATGACCACATTCATATCCATTTCATATATCTGCTGCTCAAATCTGCAAAAATCCCCCAAATTGTCAGGAAAAGACAGCAGGCTGAGCAATGAGCAATTTCTGCTCCTTAGTATGCACATAGTATTGTGATGGACTTGGGAATACAGCTGTGGAGGCACCTGCAGGTTCATTTGCAAGCTAGCATTCAAAATCTCTAAGGAATCATTTCAAACTCCTGATTGGACACCTGTCAGCTCTTCCGACTCACCAGACATTATTAAATTGTAGCTAATGATTGGTAAATTTCAGCCAATCACATGGATTGACAAGAGGACTCCATAAAGAGAGGAATTTGTGTCAGCGCTGCTGTGGAAGAGGCGAAAGCTCAGTAAATTAGTGTCTGTATGGATAATACATTTGATCCTGATTAGTGCATGCAAAATGTCAGCACATTTTGAGAAATGCTGACAACAAGCAGAACATCCTCTAAGAGCAGTCAAAAGTTTTTGTATGTGCAAGGATTTCGTGGGCACAGGAAAAATATTTGTGTGTGTGTGTGTGTGTGTGTGTGTGTGTGTGTGTGTGTGTGTGTGTGTGTGTGTCTGTATGTGTGTGTGAGACAGAGTGCGTGGGTGTGTGCTGTGTACAAGGCCTTTGTGAAAGCATGTTCTGTGAGTGTGCGCGGATTCTCGCGAGTGTGTGTGTGTGTGTGTGTGTGTGTGTGTGTGTGTGTGTGTGTGTGTGTGTGTGTGTGTGTGTGTGTTTTCCTCCTGTCCCAGAGGGAGGGTGCTGAATAACAGGCCCTTTTTGACAGGCTGGGACGCTGAGAGCTGTCAGCCCCCTCGCCAGGACTGGGATGAGTAGCGAGAGAGAGACAGAGAGGAATAGAGAGGAATAGAAAGAGAGGGAGAGAGAGACGGGGGATTGGGGGGCTCCATGTGTTTAGACTAATAGGAGGCCAGCGTTCAGCTTCTCCTCCAGCAAGAACAGACAGTTGAAATCTCTGGGCAGTTAGCACAGCGCTGCCTCTCAAAGATTTCCTGTCAGATCATGTCTATAAGAGGGGAAGAGGTTCTCAATAGCAAAGGGAGGAAAAAAGGGATGGAGGAGGAAAAAAAAACAGCACCTGGAAAAATTGTCTGCCTTCATGAGAATTGAGCAGCCTGAATGGAGTTCTAAAGTTTGGCTTGACAAGGCGCATGTGCGCTCTATCAATATTTGACCATTTTGTACCACTTTACAATAAGTCTACCCTTATAAATGGCTTATAATTAGGTTATTAATTATGTCGTAAATCATTAAAAAAAAAACAAAAATCATTAATAAACGCTGTAAAGTTACAATACAGTTTTCATACATCAGTGTGAGCTCATCATTTAGCACGACCCAGTTACTGCTTCCTATTAATAATACTGATATAACTGGAGAGTGGTTTGTGTGTTTGTGTGTCCCACCATTCCACCAATCCATGTGCCTCCAGTACCCTCCAAACTTGCCCCAAACAATGTTAAGGGGCCCGGCCTTTGCTCATGGTTGGTGTTTCTTGTCATTACATTTCACTTTCATTGTTAAATAAATACATAGCCGTTTTACTTTTTACATTACTTCACAGTAACAGACAAAGCGTCTAACCTACTGGAAATATAACAAACAAAAAACAAAAAAAAACAAACAAACAAAAAAGACGTTTACATCAGGGTTCTCAAACTCAAATTGGCTTTGGGCAACTTGCTGGTATTGTCATCTCATAGGAGGACCACTTTGTTAAAGTACTACAAGAAAGTACAATATTTCTTTATGTAAATTGGTATGAAACAACTAGAAACAAAGTGAAGTAAAACAAAATAATTTTTTTATTCATGTTACAGGCCAGAGGGAAGGGACTGGAGGCCCGAAATGGCCCCTGGGCTGCCAGCTTCAGACCTCTGGTTTACATCATGTTCAAAAACAAGCACATATCACTGTTATGATGCCACCAAATGCAAGAGTTTGGTGCGCGGTAGCTAATCTCCAGAGAAATCTCCAATTTTGTTTGTGTGGAAGTTACAAATAAAAGAAGAAGTAAGGTATGGTATGGGTATTTTGACCCATTTCTTAATTGAATCTACAGAATAATTACTATATCCTAATGTATACTGTTGACTGTGATGTACAATTTTATATACGAGGGTAGAAGATTTGGGCTTTGATTTCGACGATGAGCTCAAGAACAGACTTCATCAAGCAAAGGGAGCTGTTAATGTAGACACTTACCTTGAGTCAGGACAAGAATAATAACATTTCTTTTTAACTCTTCAATTTATATAATAACATATTTATTTAAGCCTCTTTTGTTTATATAATTTCAGGGTCTGACTTTAATATACAGTATTATTATTACTGCACTATAATTTGAGAGTTGTGTGTGGTTTTTCAGATACATGCCAGTCACCTTTTGTCACATCCCTTCCAAATTCACTATTGCCTCTTTGCACAGGATGTTTTTAAGGGGTGGAGCCAGAAGATCAAGGATGATCAGTGCAGGCTGGTTGAAAGCAGTGAAGAGGGCTGGGATTCAGGGTCAAAAGTCTCAGGGGTCAAAAATTTTGCAATGCCCACAGGGAGGTTTCTTCTAGTTGATCTTACTCATGACACATTACCATTTATAACTGGCAAAAAAGAGCCTCACTGTAAAGTAGAAAGCACATGACCATTCATTAATAACTTACTAACATTTATAACAGGCAAAGAGCCTTATTGTAAAGTATGAAATCATCACCATTTATTAATGATTTATGTCATATTAATACTTGTGATAATGATGATGATGATAGCATAGTATAATAAAGTGCTGAAAACTGATTTATTGATTTTATCTGACAATAAAACACAAAGAACATAAAGAACATTGTAATTTTTTGTCAGAGATAACACAAGAAAGCTGTTTTTATTTCCATTGTGGGCCTTGATGGACGAGGGTGAGGATAGCAAGTGATGAACTGACAGCTCATACTATCAAAAACACACTAAATACAATATAGCAGACACTATATACAACACAGTAAGTCAATACCCAAAATGGGTGGATCCTGCCACAACACATCTCAACAGTACATGAGATAATAAATTAATCTGACCTGTTCCTACACCACTTTCGTTTTTCTTTTTCTTTCTTTTCTTTTCTTTTCTTTTTTTTTTTTTTAATTTTTTTTTACAGTGGATTTAAAATGGTCCACTCCATCTATTTCCTTCATGACTTTAGGTAATTTATTCCACAGAACAGCTGCTGAGAATAAAAATGTTGTCTTGCCACAAAATGTACTAAATCTGTAAGGTACAAAGTCAGTTGATGTCATGGTAAACAGTACTGCCAATGTCTTAGTGCATGAATCTGGTCATTTTTATGTCAATTTGAAATGCTAGTAACTTATTAACAAATATCTAATCAAGCTGATGGGTATAAATGCTGTTGATGGAGACAAAGTAAGCAATGAGATCTGAGGCTTAACAGTACAGATAAATGCAGGCTCACTATTTGGAAAGTAACAGGTCACTGCAACCCTTTTTGTAATCTAATGTGTTGTAATCAGGCCTGGACCTTTATATTTTAGGGGCAAGTCCATTTGGCTTTTGGCACCAATTTTTGAGGGCACAAATGCCTGGGCAGCAAGGCCATCAAATCGAATAATGATGTTTAACTGAAAGGTTAAGGATGACTTTATTTGAAATGGACTAATAAAATAGATTTTTTTTAAATAGGCCTAAATAATAATAATGATGTTAATAATAATGATAATAAAGATTATTTCACAAAATAATTTCATATTAATGACAAATTATCAATATCTTTATAATCTTCTGAGTCAGAAGTTCATGAAGACTTAGTTTTGGGCTTATCAGAGTCACTGGACTCATGTGAAGACTAGGGTGTGGAGTCAGGGGGACTAACATGTTTATTAACATTAATGTTACAAACATTAGGTTACAGTACTCCTAAGGCTTGTAACTCTTCTTAGGCCACTGTCTCTGCCAAATCAACATAGCGTTATACAAGCAATGCATAACATTATTTATTGATATTCTTGTCATATTTGTTCGTCAATTTATCAAACTGTAGCAGTATTATACATAATACAGTATTCCAGCAGTTATTACCAGGTTGAACTCACAACTGGTTATCTTCACCATGTTTCTCTTGATGTTGCCCAACAGGATATCAGAATCTCAACAAAAGACACTGGTGTCTAAAAACATAATGACAGGAAAGAGGAAGAGGAGAAAACAGTAGAATCAGCTGGGGCAGTGTGGGCGGGGTATCAAGGCCACTGCGGCCTCAGGGCAGATAATTTTTTGAGGGACATGAGGCTAAACTGAGAGGGTACAGCAGCCATGGCCTCCATGAAATTCCTGCCCTGTTTAAAACAGCTTATTAATGATTTATAAAGTGTTTACTACCTAATTAATAATCTAATTAAAAACCATTTATAAATCATTTATAAGGGTAGTCTTATAGTAAAGTTGTTCCAACAGTCTAAATCATAAAAGGGCAGATAAAAGCTGAGGATGCCAAAGCAATTAATAACCAGAGCATTATGGTATTTGGGATTAATAAGATAAGATACAGCTGTACATGTGTTTAACCTTCTGGCCATTGGCACAAGTTGAATGAAACATATCTGAATGGAGTCATTGTCACAGCTCTCACATCTTCATTATACACAAAATCAGATGGAAATTCTAAATAGAATTAAAATGTACTAATTGTCAGCATAACAAACCTATTAAATAAAGTGAGATGTAAAAATATGCTGCCACTGTAAAAACAAAACAAAACCATTGCTTCAAAAATGGCCAAGTGCTGAGCCTCATTTTGTCAAAATATTTTCAACTATTTCATTCCATAAAATGTTGCATGTCAGTGTGTAAAGTCTGAGTGGCAAATATATTTCATTTTTATTACATTAATTGCGCAAACACAGGCAATGTTTGGGCTGGTTAAAACTGTCAGTGAGAATTACTTCTTTATTGTTTAAACTGCCAAACAGTGCACGTTTGCAATTTAAAAATAAAAAGACGCTGTTAGTCATCTGGAATATGTGGCAGTGCTTTCTAAGAGATTTTACTGCTGTCTAAAAATATCAGCAACACAATGAGAAGGTGCTTTTAACTGATACATACTGTACAGAGGGAGGATGTAATTGAGACTGGCTGTTTTGTAGGCCAATAAAGAGTCTACCCCCTGCCTATAACCAGACTTC
>JAJHUR010100525.1:0-14559 GCA_027495735.1 Lutjanus campechanus | reverse complement strand
TGTAGGCAAACTGCAGGGGATCGAGTTTGTCTTTGACCTCAGGCCTCAGAAGACGTAGAATCAGCCGCTCCAGTGTTTTCATGATGCGTGAAGTAAGGGCCACCGGTCTGTAGTCATTTAGTTCAGCTGGACATTTTCTTTTTGGTACCGGGACAATACAAGATGTTTTCCACAGAGCCGGCACCCGCCCCAGCTGTAGACTCAGGTTGAAGATTTTGTGAAGAGGTTGACACAGTTGGGCAGCACAGTCTTTAAAGGGTAAATTAAAGGGTACATTACCATGTTTTATCTACCACAGGATCAACCAAGATGGTACTTGTGTTGTCTGTTTTTCAAACAAGGGCACTGTTTTACATATTTTATACTTTATTTTGTACTTCACTGATGCATATTCATGCACCCACTTCTCACATTAGTATTAGTATATTTAGTATCTTTGTTCTTTTCTCTTAATTGCATTGTCCAGCCTCTCCTTTTTTATTATCCTTTTACCTATATTACTTACATATAGTTGATGCTGTGAGACTGAAATTTCCCCACATGGATAAATAAAGATGGATTTAAAAAAAAGGGAGGGGGGTCACTTGGGGTCAATTGGATTTTTATGTCCTAAAGGTTTTGAGATATTTGCCACCAAAATATCAACAGGAGTGATTCGTGATCAAAGCAGTGATCTGCACATTAGGGAAAAATCACTAGTGAACGGGCCCTTTAAGTTGACACCACACTGATGGAATTCCTCGCTCAACATGTGAGGATGTTGACATGCTGCCAAAGCTGAGGCCTGCCAGGTAATGGGGACACACCTTCACCTCTCACTACGCTACATGTTACAGCAGGCACGACAAATCAATCAATGGCGAGCGACAGGCAGAGGGAGGGAGAAAGATAGCGTGGGTGGGAGGAAGACGTGGGAAGAAGAAGGTAAAAAGAAAAGGAAGAAAATGTAACATCTACACCAGATTCAGACTTCTATTACAGCTCTTGGTGTCTTCTTTCTTCTGCTGGAATTTGCAGCTAATGACTTGGTGAGTCTGTGGCATTTTCTTGTCTGTCACTCATGAGTGTTGGTTTCTGTCAGCAGCAACACTGCGGTTACAACTGACAACAAATCACTGTAATCAACCGTAGTTACTGCTACTGCTGGAGGAGTAACTAGGATTGTTTGTTGTCTTTTTGGGGATTTACACGAGCTCCTTTTCAATCTTTTGCTGTTTATTTTGAGGGACATATTAAGTGTTTTCATGAGATCTTATTGTGATATTATCGTTAATTTGACAGCAGCAGTGATTTGTGCAAACTTGAACAATAATTTGTGTAACTAAATCTGTTATGCTCTTGATTTTACAGTTTCTATATGCATGGTTTTTCTTTGTAGGCATAACAGGTGTGTTTAGAAAGTATGTGTGAGTCACACAGCACACACAAACACACCTTTTGAGTCAGTCAGTCAGGTTTTATACTTTGTGATGTGGTTACCTGTTTTACGGGGAGCTCTGTTTGTACAGATGATGATAAAAAGCAAAAAATAAGAAAGGAAAACAAATGAAAATGGTCCGTATTATAAGGAAACAAGAGGGATGGAAATAGACTCAACTTGACAATGACGCAAACTGGCTGTTTATAGTTGGTATAATGACTCTTTGTTTGGCCTTTGCGCAATGTGACACGGTTTCACCGGCTGCTGCTGCTTTGATGCCACTGTCGCTGTGGTTTGACCGGCTTTCAGTAAACACTGAGCCATGAGGTCACATTTCTTTGTGTCTCTGTTCCTCTGAAACCTGGAGATGTTGAAATGCTTTCATACAGCAATATTGTTGCAGGTACATCTGCGGTAAATGGAAAAAAAGTATCAATTGATGCATCATCAGCATAAAAATTAGGATATGTTTTTAAGAACAATATAAATCTTTAGTGCTGTCATTGTTTTTCAATGTTTTCATCTTTTATTTAAAAAAATGGAGACAGCACATCTTATCCTGCCCATATTCTTCATATAAGTTCTTTGAGGAACACACTCTTCAGACACAAAAAAGAAATCAAGTTAACTTAATAGCCTAATTTTATTCAGCATGTTTTCTCAAATACAATTGTATTAATAAGGTTTATTTGACTAGAAAAGTTTATTATTTTTTTAATCATTACAAAATTACCTCAATGTGTCTTTTCCAGTTCAGTCAACTCAAAATTTTAAGGCAGCCTGAACACTAACTTTTTCAAGTTAAAACAAATATTTATTTGTTGTGCATTTATAGTGGTTTGTGTTTTGTGCCTATTCATTTACCAGATATGGGACCAAGTCATTGTTTTTCAGGTCACAAGTACATCTCAAGTCTTTTGCGCTCAAGACCTGAGTGAAAAGAATTAATAATGTAACGCTGACTTTCCAGCCTTATTGATTTACAGTTGTTGCGTCTCTGGAGTGGATTGGAGGAATTAATTACTTAATTAGTTGATTCAGGAAATAAAAGGAAATTTAACTTCTGTTACACTTTTTAAAACTTTTTAAAACACACTTACAATACAACAACAACAGCAACAACAACAAGTATTTTCAAGTCAAATGGCTCAATTCCAAGTAAAGTCACGAGTCAGTGGGTCTGAAAGTTGCAAGTCTTTTTTTGATTCTGTCAAGTGGAGTTGTCATTTACTTCAATGCGTTTTCATTATCTAATCACATTTTGCCTCTAAAGCACATTAGTACTATTTTTAAATCTTTAAATTAATTGACGTAGCTTTAATTAGTCTGTGCAAAATTAAACAAAAAACAAACACGAAACAATGATGATGAAGTGTCAAATATGAATAAATAATTAACTTGCCTCTCTACTTTATTTTGAATAACATTTTTTTAAAGCAAGAAGAGGGTGTTTAAGGTCCCACCCCCTATATGCTGCAGGACCAGCAGCCTACTAAAAGTAAATCTCTTCAAAACCCAACAAATATCTGGTGCTCAATGTTTGTACTTATAATATCAGCCTATTTTCCAGTGTCTCACCACTATAGCGAATTACACACTGATTTACACTCTAATAATCCATAATTACTGCACATGTTTCCTGGAAATATCGAACAGGTTTGAATAGCAGATGTGGGTGTGAATATTTGATTGTATGCACGAGAGTGCAGACACTGCATAGTTTCAGTGTCAGCAGTAAAGGGCGTGCTCCTCTGAAACTAATTGTCAAGATATGTCGAACAAGTGATGACATGTCACTTTTCAAAACACTTTTCCAGTGGCATGAAATACTTACAATACATATGTTGCCTGGCAGGAGCTTATAGGATACATGGAAGAGCGTTATTTGTTGTATGCACGGTTTAATTATCTCCAGTATCTGACTTCTGACAGATCACTGAGCTTCTGAACTGAGCCCATTCTTCTTCACAAAGATCTGTATTGACTAACAGCTATTTAAAGCATATTTTAAGGTGCTGCTACTTGTTCATAAATCTCTTTAAATATAAGACTGGTAATAATTTCTTGTTTTTTTTTTCTTGTTACCAACATTAAAAAAAAAACATTAATAAAAAAAATTATAAAAAAAAAAACAGCAATGTGTTAGTCCATCTCTCAGTACTTTTCTAATTTCCTATTGGCCTGTTGCACTCACCCCCAAGCCTACTAGATAGATAATCATATAAATATCTAATTATTTCATTTATAAATCATGCCAGCTAATTTATTCAAATATCTAGGGTCTTAGAAGCATCACTCAAACAAGCATCACTGGCTTTGGCGAGAACACTTTTACATTCCAAGGGTTTCATCTAGAATCCACCCAGGGGGTTCTACTGAGAACCCTTTTATATCCCACAGGTTTCATCCACAACTCACCAGGGGGTTTTCCTTAGAACCATTGTTTTGTCTAGAGTACCCCTGGTGGGTTCTTTGGAGAACTGTTTTATTAAGTTGTACAAAGAACCCTTGATGAAGTTGAGTTCTTCAAGGATTTCAACAGTTCTTGATGGACTCTTGCTTCTAAAAAGGGTTCTTTTGGGTTGTCAGCCCTTCAGGAAGAACCCTTTTGGAACCCTTATTTCTAAGTGTATGGTAGGCAACATTTCACTCAAAACAAACTTTAGTGTGCGCATTCAAGTTGAAGAAACATGTCATCCGGTGCAACAGCATGGTTCACTGATGTGTTTTTAATTGTTTTACAACATGATATAAACCTCTTAGGTTCCTCATGCCTTGAGGAAGCAGCCAGGTCGTGGTACCCGAGTCAGAGCCAAACGTTATGTCGTATTCACAGTGTTTATTATCCTACTTACAGATGGAACTGATTTCCTGGTGCTGTTAAATTAGTTACGTTCAAATCCAAACTTTATGAGCTGCGGGACAACTCATCACTGCACTGCCTTCAGCGATTATGCAACCATTCATGTATGAGTTCAAAAAATCAAAATGAAAAACTCTGTGCAACAGAATGGTCCCCGTCAGAGCTTTATTACAGTATAAATATGTAACATATATGCATTTAATTTACTCTTTTTGATGCATAAACATGGACAAAGTATTTAACGTTGTCTGTACTAATGCATCATATTTTATACAGTGATCATGTTTCATGTGTAAAATCTCAATCTGCCAAGTGATCAACTACAGCTGTCAGACAAATGTAATGTGGGAAAAAGTACAATATTTCTCTGTGAAATGTGGGCAGATGGATCCCAGATGGAAGTGCTGATACTATCAGTCAGAAGTCTGATTTGAGTATCAATATTACTGTCAGTAGGGTCAATACCAAAAAAATAGACTGATCATGTTGTTATGACATCCTGGCTACATTAACATTCTTCTTGGTTTTGCAATATTTGCATCTCTGCTGCTGTTGAGTGCATGCAGTGATCATTGCATAATGAACATTTCTTTATTTACTATTAAAAACCTTTTCTCTTAGTAACATTTCCAAATATTCTTATATATTTCATTGTCTTCTGTGAGGTACTTCTGTGAATTGCTTTTGTGTTTGAATGGCACTGCAAATAAACTCAGACAGAGAGAGACTGTAAACCTCAGAAAGAATCATTGCTCAAATAATGACACCAACACAGTGACTGTTGCTCTCCACTCATGTCTGGTCTCGTCGTTCAGGAATTAAGAATCCCCGTTAAAACCTGTTACACTTGCGCCACACTCCCACACTTTCCTGCTGAAATACATACCTGTACTGTCAAATTCAGGCCTGTGCCAGATAAAACACGGAGTAGGAGTCAGAGATGAGGCTATTTATTAGTCAGATAACCTCCGAGAATCAGTTTGTGATAACATAACTGGTGTCCCGTATAGTTACTTTAAAACTGTCCTTCAAATACTAACTCATATTGATTACTAATTATTTTGAAAATCACACTTTTGAGGTTTGCTTTGTTAGCATTTGGATAACTGAATATTTGTGCTTGTATTTTATGTCCCTTAAAAGCAGTGGTGGCAAAAACTCACACATTCTTTACTCGAGAAGTAGAAGAAGAAGCACATATACGAGTACAGACTTTTAAATGTACTCAAAATATAAAAGTAAAACATAGGCCTCTGACATTTCTACCACTTGTTTGTGTGCAAAGCTAACTGAACCTCTTTTGTCTAGGCTATGTTAGGCTATGTTTTGTTACGTCATTTTTGTCTTGTTACATTGTTTTTGTTATATTAAGTCATTTCTGTCATTATTTCTTTTACAGTGTTTTTGTCTTTTTATGTATTTTCTGTCTTTTTAGATTACCTACAACTTGTAAAAAATGTTTTACATTGTTTTTATATCTTTTATGCCATTTTTGTCTTGTTATGTCTTTTACATCTTTTTACGTTGTTTTTATCTTATTACATTTTATGTTGATTTCATCTTGTCACGTCTTGTTACCTCTTGTTACATTGTTTTCATTGATATGTCTTTTATGTGGGTTTTGTCTTGTTACATCTTTTATGTCCTTTTTTGTCTTGTCATGTCTTGTGCTAACCCTAATCCTTGTTACATTTTGTTAAGTCTTGTTGCATTGTTTTCATCTTGTTATGTCCTCTAAGTTGTTTACGTCTGTTGTATATGTACTGATGGATACACAAAGGTATCTTTTTTTCTCTGTGTTATCATTCCATCCTTTGAGGTTGAAATCAGCCTTGATGCTGGCAAGGTTCCACGCAATTATGCAAAAATAAAAATAATCAATGATGAAATACATTATAACTAGTCATGAGCCTGTTTTGAAAATGTAAGAAAGTACAGAGGGTTAAAATGCAGGGAGTAAAAAAATGTCAGAAAAATAAATATATTAAAGTAAAATACAGATACCTGAAAAATCTACTTATGTACAATAGTGAAGTATTTGTACTTCCCAGTATAGACATAAATGTACTGAGTCAAATCTTTCATAAAAATTCACCAATATTTTATCTTTGGCAGGTAACAAAAATGGATCTGTTTAACAACACAAAGCCTCTTGATGAGACCATTGTGGACAACACAGCTGGCACCTCTCTGGGCGCCCTCATCCTGGGCCTCGTCTTTCTACTGGGCTTTCCTGGAAACCTTTTCGTCATCTGGAGCATCCTGGCACGTGCCCGAAAGCAGTCTGTCACAACCCTCCTCATCCTCAACCTCGCCATCGCCGATGGCTCTCTGATGGCTCTCACGCCGTTCTTTATCGTCTACCTCATGATGAAGAAGTGGGTGTTTGGGAATGTGATGTGTAAGGTCCTCTTCTACCTGTGTCTGCTAAACATGTACGCCTCAATCCAGCTCATCATGCTCATGAGCGTCTACAGGCTGGTGGCAGTGCTGTGGCCGCAGCGCCTCAGTCGCATCACCGGCCACAAGACTGTGCTGCGGGTGCTCGCTGTGGTGTGGGTGCTGGTGATGGTCGCCTCTGTTCCCGCAATGATCTTCAGAAGAGTGGAGCCGAAGAACAACAATACTATTTTGGTGTGTGATTCATTCCATGATGAAGACAGCCACGTGAGTGAATATATTATCTTCATATTATCAAGAACATAAAGGGATAGTTTTAGGTTTTTGAAGTGGGGTTGTATGAGGTATAGTCATTGTATTACCTACATTAGATGGTGGTAATACCAGCACAGAGGCTAAGTGATGTACTACTGTGGACAGGTTCAGCAGCAAAATGTTTAAGGTCCACATGCAAAATGAATATCACTGTATGTGTAAACTCTATTTAGAATATATTCATGGCTTTACCTTGCAATCAGACAGACTCCTTTGCAAAAACAGTATACATATTAGTTTGGATCCAAACAAGCCGTATAAAATGCCAAACTCACACAAAACAGAAATAAATTATCTGATCAAGGCCGCTGTAGTCCAGCAACTCCAGTGTTCTATGAGGTAAAATGAATGAAATGGTTTAGAAAGAGTGATATTTGGCTTATATATTGGTGTTTTCTCATCTGAAAAGGCTGTCTGTCAGCAAGGTAATGTAGTAAAAATTTTCTAAACGAGGTGAACACTTAAACTGTTATTGGTTGTCTAGGTTGATTCGCAATCATCTTGATTTTTGAAGAATGCTGCAGCACTGGGAAAATTAGAGACACAGTGATGAATTAAAGAAAATTTCAACTGAGTCAGACTTATTATCACAGCTATAGCTCTGGGACATCTTGGCACAAGAGCTGGAGGTGAGGAGAGGCGGTTAGCCTCATCACATGTGTCATAAGTCAACGTCTGAACTGGTTTTAAAGGGACTGTTTACTCCAAAATCAAAACTACATACTTTACACTTTACTGGGTTGGCACAGCTTTACTTTACTTTACACTACATACTACTGACTGAGTTTTCAAGATACAGACCAAAGAGATGTCAGAGCAATGTGCAAAAGGGCTGGATGAATGTGAATATAGATCAGCAGCTGTTGTGATTATTAAATACTTTTCTGCCATTTACAATCCTGGTTTCATGGCTGTGAAACAGATCTTCCAACAAAGTCAAACAAATAGCAACAGCTCAGCAATATGAAGAAAATTAAGTTACCTTGTACGATGTACTGTAACACACCCACCTGTTCACTATTATGTACACGTGTGAGAGGAGAGAAAGAGAGATCACTTACACCTACTGAGGAGAGGAGATGATATTAATGAACAAATGACTCAGGGTCATTTGTTCATTAACATCAGAATCACGTTTATGTCACAATATGATGATTAAAAGGGCAACAGTTTCATTACATGTTGAATAAAACACTGCAAAACAGGTTAAACCTGATTTTTCTTTACAGCAACAGAGGTTGTTGCAGGTTTAAAAATGTGAAATGTTCCTGCATGCATTCCCCCTGAGTCATTCCTTAAATCGGACCTATCGGTGTGCTAAGCACTGAAATAATTGTCCCTGATTTATAATTTTAACGTATAATAAATATAATTAAATGTATGATTTTAATTTATCCTGATGAAAATGCATGTAGTACATGCATAATCACATACATGTGCATGTGCATGACTGCCCAGTACACTCGAGTGTCACAGTTTGGTTTGAAAATATGGTCACTCTGTTCTTGCCACAGCTATTCTGTCACTATAAATATCTAGAAACAGTCTAAAGGAGAGACTGTCTAAAAAATGTGTGGTGTTGTCCACATATTCAAACAATAGCACATTTCCATCCCTCTGTGATGGCTGGCTTTTCACTCTTCCTTTGAGTGTTTGAAACAGCTATAAACACATGATCAAGCATAATAACCAGAACCCTTAGAATGAAGATCTCTGATTGCCACTCCTCATCTCTGGCTAATGGCTTGAGGATATTAGCCACCTGAGTCCCACACAGGTACAGTTTTGCAAACCTGCAAATTAATATAAGTTGATATAAGTCCCGACCCACGATTAAACACACATACATAGTGACTCACTTGTATTCTTTTAAGACTATCTGTCAATTGGCACAGCACCTGTGCTTCTGCAGCTGTTGTTTCCTCAGAAACGATGTGTCTAGCTTGCGGCTGTCAAAAGCTACTTTATGGCACTTTTTACAAGAAGCAAAGAGACTTATAATGTTACACTCACAGTCTCTGATCACACCGAATTTCTCCAAAAGGTATGGCTTTGCCTTTGACAATGTATTGCCCAAAATTTTGCATTCACTGCAGGCTATTATTGCTCTTATGCCATCCTTTTTTATGTATAAGCTTGCAGCTAGCCCACATCACGATCAGATCAGTCATTATTTGGCCTGATGTGGAGTCAAAGGTTGTGTCAGTCTTTTACTGTAAAGAAAAAAAAAAATCCTAGTTGCTAATTAGGCTTTACATTATTAGCCCATTCAATTGTAGCTATTCGAACTCAGCAACATTAAAAGTTTTACACTGCGTTAGTATCTATGGGTTTCTTGCTGCCTTTCATGTGATTTCATATAATGAAGATTGTTAAGATGTTAAATTTTTTCCCGCTCTTTTTTCCTTTCCGCTCCCCTGCATAGGTGGTCCTTCAATACACGTTGGAGCTTGTGTTGGGGTTTTTAATTCCCTATGGGGTCATTGTAGTCAGCTACATACGCATCTTACGGCGGATCCGAAAGACCAAATTCGGCCGTCGCATTCGTAGTGAGAAGCTCATCCTGGCCATCGTGGTGACCTTCTGCCTCTTTTGGTTGCCCTACCACATCATCAACATGGTGCAGGTCTGTCACATGCCCTGTTTTTACAAGCCACACATTCTTAAATGTATTATGATGTAGAGTTTAGAGTCTTTGAATGTAATGTGTAAACACTGATGCTGATTTTTCACTGTTAACAAACTGTTCTCGTGTTGTTGTCAGGTTACATGGGCTTTGTGTCCACCTGGTTCAGTTAAACAAACGTAAGTAATTAAGGCATGTTATTTTCATGGCTAATATTAAATTTAATCGACAAACCAATCATCATTGCTGCTATTCTATTGTGTACAGCTAGGAAGAAATTAGTCCAGTGCAGATATTTTGAAGTCAAATTGGCCACTTAATGCTTTTCTCAACATTTGGGAGCAAAGAGCCAGAAGATTAATATCTTAGTTAAGTGTAATGGGCAACACCAAACTGTGCATTGATTTATGAGTTTTAAAAGTGCTGGTAGAAGTACATTTTTTAAGGCAAGACATCCCTGGTGAATAGAGAATATAAAATATTGAGAAAGTAAGAAGTCTTGTGGGTCTTGGTGATGACTGAGAGGGATTATTTGTGCATGAGTCTATGCATTGCTTTTGGGGGGACTGGGGGAAATCCTGTATAGTTGGCCTTTAACCACTAGATATCACCACTGATTACTTACATTAAGATTTTATTCCATGCATTTTTTTGGACAGAATATACACAGCAGGTGAAAAGGGTAACATTTTTATCTATCACCATAAAACTGCCCCAGACTGATTTCTTAAATCAATCTATTCTGAATGACATTTTCTGAAATGTTATGTTTAAATATGCAAATGAGGTATTATCAAATTTAATAATGCATATATTGCCAGAACCTAATTCTGAACTAAAATAAACAATATGTATTTTAGATGTTTTATTTTCACTAGTCTGAAAGAAGAAGGAGAATGTTTTTACCTGTACTGTCTAACATACAGTCAGACTTTCCTCCTGCTTCTAGTCTTTATGCTAAGCTAAGCTAATTACCTCCTTGCTCTAGCTCCATACCTAACATACAGACAGCTGTGGATTCAAGTGGTCATGTGACTCTAAGCCACCCTTTGTATGGGGTCCCTCTTCCCCATCATGCTAGGACAAAAAGCAATTTTAGGGCCATAATGTGTCCAGCAGCAGTAGACCACGTAGATGCAGTAGATGTGGGCCACATCTTCCCAGTTAGGTGCTAATTTTTTTAATATGTTATTATGGGGCATTCAGGGCCACTATTTTTTCATTTGTTTTGTTTTGTTTGTTTCTTTTTTAATGAAATAAGTTTTAAATGATTAAAATGGCCAACCTGGAACCCTCACGCACACGGGGCCTTTGGGCTGCAGCCAGGCCAGCCTGTGCATTAATTCTCTCCTGCATACAGACATGAGAGTCATGTTAATGTTTCACCTAACCCCCAGAGAAGTGAGGTGAATTGTAGTTCCCATAATTCTAGACTATTTGTTTAAATATAATTGAAAATTGTAGCATTATTGTAGTGCAGATAGATTTGCACTTTGGGGCTTGATATTCTGATCAAAATCGCACAAGTCAACAGTGTTTTTCTGTCATTTGTTTCTAATAAAATGCTCTGCTCATTTCCCCACCCACCAGGTTGAATATAATATGGCACAGAAGCCGTGCAGTCACCTCCTCCATCGCCTTCATGAGCAGCTGTGCCAACCCAGTGCTCTACTTCTTCGCAGGAAAGTCCTACATCCGGCGAGAGGGGCTGGAGTTCATGGCCCGCTTGTTTGAGGGCACAGGTTTGGACTCAGCCAACAGGAAGAGCCGACAGAACAGCCAGAACAGCCGCGACAAGGACAAAGAAGCAGATGCCGTCATGCTAAAGGATAAAGATCGAGACTCTGTTACCAACTCGAGCTCTAATGTTAAACCAGCAAAGAACGGGAAGTAGGGGGACAGAAGATGCAGCAGGCTTGAAGCTGGTGTAAATCCTCTGGAGGGGAAGATTAAACACCTCGGGCCTTCAAATCTCCGTCCAGTCACCAAATTTTGAACAAAAATTAAAAGTTCATCATGCACAGCTGATTCCAGCCAATCAAGAGCGACACTTCACATTCTGCTGCTGCATATTGTGAATCTTTCTTCCAAGTGAGACTGTTACAAACCTGGAACTGAGCATACTGATGCTGGAACAGCTTGCTGCCTGATGCATAAAGTGACACGTTGTTGTGTTTGAGGTGCTAAAATCACAAAACACATCAGAACTGTATGGTTGATGATACATGAGCCTCACTCTGCTTTAAATTGTTTCATAAAGATAAACTGTGGAGCATTATCCAAGGCACTCCTCACCAACCCAAAAACCCTGGTTAATTCAAGATTCAGCTCTCAAAGAGAGGTGATGTTTTACTGTATATGTTTTTTATTACTGTTGACTGTAGCTTTATCTTTTTTTGCAAGATTTATCTGTGCCACTTCATTTATATATTTTATTTGTCAAAATGTCTGATGGAAGCACATAAATGTAAAAATGGACTGAAACAGTGAATTTTGTTTTACTTCACTGACAAGCACAAACTGAGAGATGGAGGTACTTGATTTTATTTTTTTAAATTTTCACACAGGCTTGTTTGCTTTGTGGGATTCTCTTTTAGGGCTTTTCCGTTGGCACTTTGGCCATGCAGAGTCAAATGTGCCATGCTGATTTGCATTTCCATTACCACTTAAAACGCACCAAGCTGTGCCGAGTCACACCTGAGGTGGACCAACTCCCCAATAGGGCCAAAGTGTGCCTGACCGCCTCCAAGCTGGTTGCAGAGACATCTTGTGCATCGCAGCCAACCTCTGTCGATCTCGCTTTCCTGCCTCAAAACTCAACTCATGTCTGTGCAGCAGACCAGAAAGAAAGAGGTTTTTCAAAGTGTCTGTGTGTTCAGCTCTCAGCTTTTGTAGCTTCTAACTGAGTCTCTGTGGTTTGAAGTTCAATTTCTCTCCTGCAATGCTGCTTTATTTTACTGTTTCATATTTCCACCGTTTAAATAACAAAATAACAGGGGACTTTATGCTCTTATGCATAACAAAAGTCCTGGACACATGGATAAACTGAGGTGTGAGGTGTGTCACAAATCAATTTCCCTTCACTTCCTAAATCAACTAACATTAACACTATTCAGTAACTATTCACTATTCACTATTTCAGCAAGTTGACACTTAATTCCCCGGATCCACTTTATTTGAATCAATCCAACAGCACCCAAGCAAGTTACAGGACAGGACATAGTTAGCATGCTAATGCTTAGCTAATGTTAATTTAATGGCTAATGAAACTGAAAACTCTGTGTTAAAATATGATTTATTTAGATTAAACTCAAAGTTTAGGATGTAGACTTGACTCGGGAATCTCTGTGGTTTGAAGTTTAGTTTCTGCGGTGCTGTCTGTACTTGCTTGCTTTATTTTACTGCTTCATGTTTCAGCTGTGCAAGAGTTGTATTAGGTTACTGCTATGGTGGCCAACAAGGACAAACACGCTGCATATACAAAAACAAGTTACAGAAACGCGCTGCATATAGGAAAACACATGCAAAAGGACAACGCTGCAAATACAGAAACGTGCTGCACATAAGAAAACACATGCAAAAAGAAAATGCACTGCATATCCAGTCATACAGTGGAAGTGCTCCAGGCCTCTAGGGGCAGTGCTGAGCTTCCACCCGAGAGACAGACGACGGACGTATCAAGGTATGGCATGGAGCAGATGGGGGAGTGAGTGAGAAGAAGAAAGTTATGGTTGGAACAAAGTTGGAGTCTGGAGAGGCCACATAAAAAAGGTACATATTATTTTTTTTCTTTTTCTTTCTTTCTTTCTTTTTTTTTTTACATTTGGCCTTAATCTTTTAAATGCGATCAAATCACTGGGGACTCCCGAAAAGTTACTTAACGTTAGTTACAGTAACGTTAGCCAACGTTACCACTACAGATACACTACTCTTGTAGGAGTCAAAGTCTCTAGCAGGCTAACGTCAGCTATGTAAATCAGCTGCTCTTTCATAATACTGTAAAACATTAAGGCCAAATGTTAAAAAAAGAAATGAAGAAAAAGAAAAAAAGAATACGTACCTTTCTATGTGGCTTCTCCCGAGTCCAACTTTCCTCCAACCATAACTTTCTTCTTCTCAAATTCAAAGCGGCTTTATTGTCATGTCCATAACAAAGTACAGTATTGCCAAAACACATTCAAGATACAAAAGACTTAAATTAAACATAGGCAATAAGCTATTAAATATGAACAGGAAACTGAACATAACTGATGGATATCAGCAACAATAAAGTAATAAGAGTAATAAAATTAACAATAAATCATGTGCGTTTGTGTGTGTGCGTTGGGGGGTCAGGGGGTGGTTCCTCAAAATGTGGCAGTTAAAGACATATTCTGCTGCTAGACTGCAGCTCTCTATATATTCTCCCAACAGGATTTTGTTCATGTTGTTTATGTGGTCGAATTAATTGGGGAAATATTTGGTTCGGACAGGTTATCCATTCTATCAGAAAATGCAGCTCTGTTTCTACTTTTTTTTTCTTTGCAGAGCTGGCAGAAGCCATGATTTTTTTGTATCTGCCCGCCTCGATGGCCAGGCTGTGGTCACTGAGTCTGTGTTTTGTCAATGCGGTTCTTCTCACTCACTGCCTCGCCTGCTCCATACCATAGGTTGATACGTCCGTTGTCTGTCTCTTGGGTGGAAGCTCAGCACTGCCTGGAGCACTTCCATTGTATGACTGGATATGCAGTGTGTTTCTGTATTTGCAGCGTGTTTCTTTATATGCAGCATTTTCCTTTTGCATTTGTTTTCCTATATGCAGCGCGTTTCTGTATATGTAACTTGTTTTTGTAAATGTCTGTCCTTGTCGGCACCTGTATATTGCTGATGAAAACCCAACATTTGCTTATTTTGCTGCTTCATGATAAAAAATAAGATAATAATGGGGGGACTTCT
>JAJHUR010100524.1:0-17948 GCA_027495735.1 Lutjanus campechanus | reverse complement strand
TAAAGCTCTAGTCTATATCCTTTGCATTTGGGTTTAATTAACATGGTTTGATTTGGTTCTCAGGTGCATCCAAGCTTTCAGAATAATCTTAGATCCCTGCTTGTAATTATGAAGTGTTGGCGTAAATGCTGTTTACAAGGAGAAAACTGCTCTGATTTGGCATGATTGCGGCTTTAGGCACGGCAATGCTGTTGATTATAATTGGTCAAGCAATGTCAAATGATGACTATTGTTAATTGAGAATAAAGAAAAGGTTGGGCACATGGTGAACCCTGATACACATTTGTTGAGACAATATCCAGAAGCTTGAAAATTCAAAGATCACAATCCACTGGAGCAAAACCTTAAACCAATTAAGTGGTTGAAATTCCCAAGATGGTGTGCAAAATACAGTAGAAATTGCATAGACAGTCATGGTCCTTCAACAACTTGCAATGTAAATCTGCTAGAGGATGATGATGATGTCTTAAACTGAGGAAAATTACCCAACATCAGGATGCACAATGCCATTCAGTAACTAATAGGTTTTTCAGCATGCGACCTTTTCAGGAGCTATAAAAGGGCCTCTGCTTTTATACGTATGGTCTCTGAGGTGTAGGCTACATGTAACAAGCACATGCCAGATCATTTCAACATGATGGATTGTAGACTTCAGGGAAGGGGGTGGGGGGGCACTACTAACAGAATGATGGAATTGTATATATTTCATTCACCATGTCACTCATAGTAATTACCAACCATTGCTAAGTTGTTAAGGAAAAGGTCAGACCACCATTAGACTGGAGCAGGAAGCGGTCACTCTTGCACACTATAATTTACATGTCATTTCAAAGGAACAGCTATTTCTTTAAAAAAAAAAGAAGAATGCATTTCCTCCATAGAATGAAGAGCATTCAAATACAGTGACGGATGTTTTGTGGGTTGTCTGCAGTGTTATCTTGTACAGGGCAACCGGATGTTGGTAGAAGAGAATTACAAACTAAAAACGCTAACCCAGATTAAGTAAGCCATATGGAAATTTTATTTGTTTTCTCTAAATATTGGGCACCTGTCTACTGCATTTAAAGGAGCAATATGTAGCAATTGCGCATACAGAAACAAGTACAGTAGTCCAGAGGGCGAGTTGGAGCCATAGACTGTAGGTTGAATCCCTATTTAATATACAATCCATGGTTGAGGCGAGTTGTTTCCCCCTACCCACTCGGGGAAGCTCATGCAGGCTGCAGGAACACTGCATGAGTGCAAGGCGAGTGCAACTTTGTGAACTGACAATAACAAGTGACAACGTGATCTGCAAGTTGATCGGCTGTTTATAACTGTCAATTGTCTATCAAAGTAAAGTTAAGCCCGTCATCCTGAAAACAAAATCCCACTGCTCTGAAAATACACACCCTGCACTTTGATTTCAGTGACTGCCTGCTCACTGCCTGTCAGACTCCATTAACATATTGTTCAATTTAACCGTTATAAACATCCACACCTTCTACAAGATTATTGATGATTTATTACAACTCATAAATAAGACACTTACTCATTCAGCAAATATTAGGTATTCGTTTTAATTTTAATTAATGTGAAAGGAGCAAACAAAACCAGTACTTCTGTCCCAGAATAGATATTTCAGAGCAGGACGCTGCAGCTGTAGAGTTGTTGTCAGAGAAGCGAGTATTTCAACTTAAAATGTTTGCTTAATCTCTGATGACATATCATGGTCATGGTTACTGATTTCTCATTTAAATCAATACTGAGTACATAATAATGTACACATTACTCACCAGAAAATTAATTACATGGGTCGTCTCTGCAAACAGCTTATTATGACCCATGTTTTCATTTATTGTTCGGTGCCGACCTCTGCCGGCTGTAATAATTACGGTGGGTGCAAAGGAGGAAGTCAGGCGACAGAGAATGGAGAGTGACAAAGGAGATCAGGGCGGCTGAAATCAAATGTTAATGGTACTTATGTCAGGACAAGTAAAACCAAAAGTTAATGGTGGCTTATTGTAACATACGCAAGTTATTTTATGTGATGTACTCAATTTATGTCACGTGTGTAATGTAACTTTACCTCCATATGTAACTTAACTTACGTAAACCTAATCTTTCTAAACCTAACCAAGTAATTTTGGTGCCTAAACCTAACCCTGTCACCTCTGGGAACGGTCATACATGTAATTTTTGGTGTCATCAGCAGACAACTTATTCTGTCCTTTAGGTATAAGAACCTGTTGCATTACTAAGAATTACTGTAATTGCATCATTTTATTGGATAATACACATTCATATACAAAACATCATAATATAAGCCTATGAATAACATACACCTGTAATCAACTGTTGAGGTTGTTGCTTAGTTTTTCTTCTTGTTTATGGTGATCCTATTGTCCAGATTTCTTCTTGCTTATATTCCTTGTTTACTTATTTAATATTTACTGTTTTCTACTGATGCTTCCTTGTGTTTTGCTATCCACTTTGCTGCTGTAAAACTGTGAATTCCTCTACTGTTGACTAATAATGGATTATCTTATCTTGTACAGATGAAAACAATGCTATTTGATTCCAATTCATTATGTGTTGACATTTAAAGATTCTTGAGATCATTGATCTGTTGAGTGGCCACACAGTTCTAACATGCAAAGATAATGAAAGAAGTCATCAGTCATTCTTGCCCGAGGTGCTGATGCTTGCCTTGGACTATTGACACGATGCAGCTGGACTGCAGAAAATATTGTTGCGTCCCTGAAACATTTAGCGCGTTATGGATGTTTTGCAATGAAAATAATGTGCTTTAATCAATAAATTATAAAATCATGAGTATCCTGCCTTCGCTTGATTTCGTGGCAGGCAACAGACTCATTGGATTAGCATAATTTTTTACATCAGGGATCTGTAATTTGACAGACAGCAACCTGACATAGAAGTTTACCCAGGGAAATGTGAGTGAGGTCACAATAATGAACATCAAAACATCACTGCAGCTATGTTGGCTGTGAAGCTGCGTCAGCTTATAATTAGAGCTGTTCTCAGTCACTCTCGAAATGGCTTACATCAGGTGAAAGGAAGTCAGATGCAGGTGAGCAACACAACAGCTCCAGCATCTGTTCTGTAGACTTTAGCATGATTGATGACAAGAATAGCGGTAATGAAAAAAAAAAAACAACAACTTACTGTGGATAAAGAATAATCTTTGTAGCATCACCAATGAATAAGGCTAGTAGACTCATCCATGTGAAAAATAATGATAAGACTCAATCACTAAAGCTTGAATTTATAATTGCCACTGCTTGCAACAGCACAGAGGCCTTACTTGACACTGTGATTAATATTTTATGTATGAAAACTTAGTACAAGGTTTCTGTGCCAAAGATATCTCACCAGCGACTGCCGTTCTTAAAGTGGCTCTTCATCAAATTATGTCAACGGGGAATTTTTTTTTTTTCTTTTGCAAATATAAACAAGGTAAAAGTAAACACATTGTCCCCTACAAATCATGCACTCCATTAGTGACAATATGTCCTGCTGTATTGACCTGTAATTTAAGTATCCTCTGTCAACCAGTTTTGCAAATGCCATTATACAGGAGCCAAATGCACCATTTCACATAGCAGGAATTTATGTGTATAGAGTACTAATGCATCGGGGAGAAGGATGTAGGAATGCCACGGAAATGTGTAAGACTGAATAAATTAGTCATTCTCACAGACATCATCAAAATAAATGGGACAGACAGACGGCTCAACCGAGAAGATCACCTTGCTTGGTGTTTTTGTGACCTCATCTTTTTTTTTTATCAGAAGGTTGTAGCTTTATTTAAATTTTTAAAAAAGCAAGGTAATATTATTAACAAACTCTGCCCATCTCAAGTCCAAAGCAAAATAATGAAATGAAAGTAGCTGGTCACTCCAGTTGGCATGGGGGTGCGTAGTTAGTGACTGAAATGCCATTTTTGGGTGAACTATCCCTTTAAGTTTATGGCATCTTGTAAAAGTGAGTTTTAAGAGGTCTGTGGGACAGTGAAGAGGTTTTGATCAGCTGATCTTAGGGGCCTGGCTGGGGTGTACGGACTTGAAGGCTCTTTAATATACGTAGTATAGTGTAGAAACTGCGAGACTGTGAGAGTTTAAGCAGGTCCAGGCATGCGTGACCTTTTCTGTGTCATTAAAACTGAGCATGTTAATCTTGGAGATGTTTCTCAATTGATAAAAAACAAACTTAAACTTAGGCTTTGAAAAATGCAATGTTTGTCAGGGATTGTCCCAGCCAAGCGTCAGCTAATTTTTTCGTCATCTTACCCACAACCTCACCGTTCTGGTTCACTCTCACTGTTCCCACAGTATTGTTTTCAGCCACAGCAGGCAGCTGTTTTCAGCTCTAAAAGCTCCACTGTACCCTACCTGCTCATCACCAGACAGCAGACGCACGCAGCGAGTGACACACAGGAATAAAGATCTGCGGGTGTGGTGATTATTAAATACTCCCTCAGCCAGTCACATCACTGGTCTCATAGCTGTGGAGCAGCTGTGCCAGTCACAGTTAAACATAATAACAACAGCTCAGCAAACAGAAAGCTTTACCTTTTTGTTTGTCTGGATAGTTCAGAGCATCATAGCATGAACAAACATCGCTACAAACTGTACCCAGCGACAGATGAAATATGATTTTCTATCAGTCGATCACAATAACTACAGGCATAAAAAATAATAACATTTATTTGGTGATTAGTGCATTGGTCACAGTGAGTAGCCGTGTGTAACCGCTCTGCACTCTGGCGTGGCACTTTTCAGAGGCCGCAGATTTATCAACATGTTATGCCTATTTTTACTGGTATATGTGCACACGCAGAGTTTATTCTTCTATTGTTTCTTTTGTGGGATGTCAAAGCTCACGTATGAGCATTAACCTGATTTTGGGAAGGGGTCAGATATCTCTTTTTCATACACTGGGGACGACATGGCTGCCGCCCCCCTCTCGGCAGTTACGCACATGACTAACTGGTAAACACAGTGGAGCATTTAGCAGCCAAAGACACCAAAAACAGCTAATTAAATTAGATAATGTTGCTACATAACTGCTGGAGGTGCAAACAAGAAATTACTAACAGGTTTGTCTGTCAAATTAAAAGGAGATAATATGTCAGCTTGTTTTCACAACTTGTTCCAACTGCTCCCAAATGGCTAAAAAAAATGTGTTATTGCAGGTTTAAGGTTTGGCTTATTATGGCCAAAGTTACTCATTAATATTACAGTGGAGACCTCTTACATCAGCCCAGGTTCTACAAAAGGTGAAGTAATACTTTTAGGTAAAATGTAACTGGAATATATCAAATCAAAGGTTTTTTTTTTAATCCAAAAAAGTAAAGATAATATAATCATGCTCAGTTTAAACTGAATATAAACAAATCAAGTAAAATGAGGCTATGTGCATCACATTCACATCATAGTTTATGTAACTTAATTAAATAAAAAATAAAATAAAATAAAATGTTGTATTACATGCAACTCTTTCCATTAAACTTATGTAATAAAATTACATGTAATTAAAATACATAAAGTATATGATTCTTTGCTATTTATTGAATTTTACTGACTGCTTCAAAATACACTACAGCTGTTTCAAAACCTTTTCAAATTATGTCTTCACATTAAATCACTGTACTTCATATAATTCAAACACACTATACTGCTGTACATACTGTATATAAAATATAGCGCACAATAGTTTTGCTGCATCTTGTTGGCTCATTTGTCATGAGCTTCAGGCAGACTAGCTAGAGAGAAAATAACTTTCTTTTCCTGTCATGATTTCATTGTGCTCACAGCAGCAGCCCCAGGCTGCCATGATTCAAAGCATTATGGGAGCAAAGTAGAAAATAAAGACTTACTGTAGTTTTAATTATTTTCCATACGTTGACATGTATGAAAAGACACTGGATTAAAGTGTCAGTTTTACTATAAGTGAATTATACAAACAGCATTTGTATTGGAATTATTGTGTGGTGACTTTCCTTCAGGTAATACAGTTTCCTGAAATGAATATTGTAAATTGCCCTCTAGGTGTGAATGTGAGTGCGTTTGTAAATTTGTAAGGTCCAGGGTAGAAATTAGCTGCTAGTGAACTTCACTGCTTCTATTTTCTGTGCATTGTGTGTATACCATGGCACCTTCGGGTAGTCATCAAGTACAATTGACACAGCAGACTACACATGGCAGCTTCATTATACAGTATTTCGCCTACAGCTCCAGAAAACAACCAGCGCTCTTATATTGGAAGATTACTGCCCCCAGGTTCACTGTGTTTACATTTATTTTTGGTAATTTGATTTAACGCGCATTTATTTCGGTAGGTGCATGTAACCTCGATGTAAACTGAACTGACAACTTGTCCCCCTTGGCTACAAGATGGGCCCCACAATGCTGTAATAATGCAGATGTCGCCTCAAAACCATTTTGATTTTGAACAGTGGATATTTCCAAACAAATTTGCGAGTAATCACATTACCACAAATCAATTGACAAACAGTAAACCTGTGGCTTCAGCCCTGGGGTCTGTGGCTCAAAACTTATCAGTATGAAAAGATACTGATGGCATATCTATTGTCATTATGTCACTTTTATCAGCTCTTATGTAATATTCAGTTATTCACTTATTTATGACCCTCTTCCACTTGAGGGTCATGACAGGTGGAATATACAGGATATTTTGTGGAGGGCAGAGCAAAGGAACATACTGTCTAGGTCGCCATGCCATCACTGGACTTACACGGTTATTTTAATTCACACCTCTGGGCGATTTATACTTTCCAATCCACTTTCATGTGTTTTTTTTTTTTTTTTGTAACCCACTGTGGAAGAAGAAGGGTACAGCATGCAAATACTTCTAAGAGAGGGAATAGAATCCAGATCCGTCTTGCTGTGAGGTGACAGTGCCACTGTTATAATTGAGTTACAAACAGTACTCCAGCTACAGCTTTGCTGATGCAATTTTCAAAGATTACAGAAAAACCAAGTCCACGACAGAGTCTTGAAATTACATCAAGTCAACCTTAATTTGTTTGGCACATTTCATAGACACGGAACATCGGGGTGATTTTATATAAAGAAATAAAAGCCAAGTTAGGTCGTGTCAAGTTTATTTGTATGTGGCACCATCACAGACGATATCTCGATGTGTTTTACTGACTAACATCAGCAACTTAAAACCCAGTCCAAACTCTTAACACCTTTTTTATAAGTTTCAGTGTAATTTATTTCAAAACACATAAGCATAGTTGCATAAGCAACACTGAAAGGAGAGTGAGAGAAAGCTGCATATTTGTAATCTCATATCTACACTTGAAAATAACCAAGCTGTTTAAAAACAAATTAAATGTTTCTCCAGGCCTGCATTTGGAAATGAAGTGCATGTCTGATTCATTTTCCTGCGATCTTTCGCCACTTCACCTCATGCCAACTTACGACAGCATTATGTAACACAGATAAATGATCTAGATTTAGACACAGCAGCCTGAAAAGAAAAAAAGAAGAGTAATTACCTCTTGTCTGCAGTATGACCGTGAACATGCTCCTGTGTCAAACTTATTGAAAAAGAGCAGTAAATATGTGCTGGAATAGATGAAGATAAAAAACTTAAATAAAACATTAGCGAGGAGGCCCAACAGTCCTTGATGCAACTAAAGGAATTGAAAAAGCTCCGAACAATTGCGAGGAGCTTTTCTTCTCAAATAGATCTAAACTTGGAAGTTGCGTCATTCACTCATGATATAACACAGATCAGGCAGAAATTGTGTTTGATCACATCTGTGCGAAATCCACTAATCCAGCAAAACACCATGGGAGTTCTCTACAGTACCAGGCCACTGATGTGCTTGTTGTACATCTGGACATTTTACAATTTGTCAGCACACTCCTGTGTACACTGGGATAGTAATCAAGTGGAGCCACTCGCAGACACAGACGGTTTTTAACGAGAGCAGGAACATTACAAGTAGAGTTTTCAAAGTTGAGCTTTAAAGTCGCCTGAATACTTTAAGAGTCTGTCACATTCACAAAGAAAGACTGGTGGAAGTGAACAAGGAAAACATTTATAGAGACATTTTAACATTTTATCCTTGCAAATGAGTACAGGGAGAACGTGTTTCATTGTTTTAAGTGAGGAGAGGAGAAAGGACAGTGTGGAAACAAAAGATCTTTACATTATACAGTAAGTGTAATTAATTGATCTTGGACTGTCTGAGTTGTTTAATTCATGTCTCACTTTACCATCTTAAAATGTAAAGGTTAAAGGGATAGTTCACCCACATATGAAATTTCAGTCATCATCTACTCACCCTTATACCAGTTGAGAGTCAGATTTATTTTGTTGCTCCGCAAAAACACTGCTGGAGTATCACAGGAAAACAGAATCTCCCAACTAATGGAAGTGAATGGTGACCAGTTTTCAAATGTAAAAAAAACAACTGGAACAAAAAACATAAACTGCCTCCATACTGTTTGTCGGGCGTAACCCAAGTCTTCTAAAGCCCTGTTCAGACAGTATGCATGTGCATGTGAACATGGCCCCAAGCTAAGGATCTGTGACCAGACTGAAGAGCATCTTCTTCGCTGTGTGTACCAGTCAAAAGTTTGGCCACGCTTCTCATTTTTTCTTTATTATTTTTTTTTAATAAGAAATGGTTCAGATTATTCCAGCAGTGTGCAAAGCTGTCATCAAAGCACAAGTTGGTTACTTTGAAGAATCTAAAATAACAAAGAGGAAAAACTTTTCTACGCTTGAAGGCCAACAGGTGCGTAGGAGAAGGCCGCGTCAACGATAAAAAGCAAAAAGACTCTTGCACACTGTTGTCTGCACTTGCAATCAAAGATTTAGTAACAAAAATGTTATTAAATCTTTGATTGCAAGCACAGAGGACAGTATGAGAGAGTTCTTTATATTTTAGATTCTTATAAAGCAAAACCAGATTTTGCCTTGAATCTGTACGATATATGCCACAATAATATGTCATAGATCTACCAGTCCTATTCTTCAAAGTAACCTATAGTCAATGATGGACCCTATGGGCACTTTGTTTTGTCCACTAGAAGAGCACTCTGGAGGGCACTTTCACACCTTGTTTTCACTGGAAAGGCACCCTATGGGCACTTTCTCATGTTTTGTCCACTGGAAGGGCACTCCGGAGGGGACTTTACCACATTGTCTTCACTGGAAAGGCATCCTATAAGCACTGTTTCTTGCTTTGTCCACTGGAAGGGCACTCTGGGTGGCAGTTTACTGCATTTTCTTCACTTGAAAGGCACTCTATGGGCACTTTTTAATGTTTTGTCCACTGGAGGGGCACTCCGGAGGGCACTTTACCACATTTTCTCTCCTAGAAGGTCATTCTAAGGGCACTTATCACATTGTCTTGCACATTAGGCCACTCAAGAGTGCACTTGTTTTGTCTGTCACAGGTGATTCCAAGAGGGCACTTGTGCTGGAGTCCACCAGTGCCTATAGTTCAGCGGCGTAGTGGGGTTACATGTTAAACATGCAGAGAATACAACAGCTTTTTCTGATGTTTATTTATCACATTGCTGGCAGAATGATTAAACTAAGTATGATAGCCATCTTAATCATAATGTGTAGCTGTGAATATGATAAAAGCATGTTTGTTCCTTGTGCCTCCTCCACTTTTCAAGCCGATGTTACGCCCTTGTTTGATGATGCCAGCTGTGCATGGTTCGAACACAGAGAATGTTATGTAAGATCTTATCCGTGTCTGACAAATGATGATTAAAAACAAGATGTGAACACTAATGCACTAGACAGAAAGACAAATTAACAAGATGAGCAACTCCCTGAGACCGTTGTCATGTCAACAGATTTATGGGAGGGCGGGTGTTGCTAATTTATTATCTAACACATCTGAAGTGATATTTGGTCCTATTCTTGGAGAACCTTTGGCCAGTCAGCTGAGTGACAGTTTGATGCATCAACCAAAGCTGCAGTTTGAAGATTCAGAGCTAATTATCACATCAGTCAACTTCTACCAACATAGCACTCATTACTTGAGAAACAGCATCTGGAGGTGATGAAGCTAACAGCACAACTATTTAAGATGATGTATAAGACTTCGCAGGTTCAGTCTTCCAGATGATTAGCCAGTTCAAGTATTAATCACTGCTCAGACAGCCACCGAAACTCAGATGGTGTATCTGGATATGAGTGCGGTGCATTCTGGACAGACGTTGTGAGCAGACAGTGACGAACTTCTTTATCTCGACCGATCATGTGCGTGTAACAACGTTTCCATGCAGAATTTTAATTCAAGTCACTTTTAACCTTCCGTGGTGTGACACAGTGATGGATAGATTAACGAGGGAAAGTTATAATTTCAGGGAGATTGTTAAATGAACAGTTCTGCCCTTCACTGAGGTGTCAATATGAACCTTTCCTAATTGGATAATGTATCATTCCCTGGGCTGAAAAAATAATGACTCTTCTCAAAATGACAAATCTCTCCAATGTATTGATTTCTGGTTTACATTGTTGTTAGTTTGGAAATGTTGAGAATCACATTATAATCTTAATGCTTGTTGACATGGTACATAGCTGACTTATTTTTCTCATTCGCTTTGGCTCAGTTCTTTTTTTTTTTTTTAAATCAAAATGTAAGTTCAAATCTCTGAACAATTAGTTTTTTATTGTAAGGTGGTAAAGTGCTTTTGCATGTGTGTGTATGCGGCACCAGTAAGGCTCTCCTTCCACAGATGTGAAGGTCAATAGGTCGGTGTACTATATAAGGATCTGACTTTGCTTTGTCCACTGAGAAAGCTTGTCTTTTGTGCAGTGCTTCGTCCTTCATGCTTGAATAAATCAGCCACATCCAAACATAGACTTGTTGCTCTGATTGTGTTCAACTTTCCACCTCTCGGTCCTCTGAAATCATCTCTTCAGTTGTTCATGGCATATTAGAATTTTCTCATTCATTCAAGCACATTGCAGGAGTTTTAGCACATGAGGGCAAAACATCACCAGCATGTACAGTATGTTGCTGCAATGCTGTGATTGTGAAGTTTGTTCATTTATTTGTTGCAGCAACATTCCCTGCAACATTCCACTTGAAACATTACATTGCAGCAGCTTAACTGCAACGTGTCTGTCGCAATGGGGCCGTTGCATGCAGCATCCCAGCAATAAACACAACGCCCAAAAAAGTCGTGGAGACATTGGGACAACATACTGGCTATGTTTAAATGATGTGCTGGCGATGACGCTCTGGAATTTCCCTTGGTGCTGGTCGCTACAACATAACATGCAACATAATTTGCACAATGGCCACTTGTATATTTACCTTGCGAGGCTGCTGGATTCATAAGATCATGTGAGAATACATCTTTCCAGGCTCCAAGCTATCTGTTTGTGTCTGCACCAGAGATGGTGCAAGCCAATCAGCGTCCACGGAGGGCTGAATGGGCTGTGGGCTGGGGGGCTTAGGTGCGTCGACAGCAAGAAGCATCCATGGAAACAAACAAACAATGGCAGCCCCTAAAGAGGTTAGCATAAATACTGTGATAGCTTTACGTTGAAAGAACGGCACTGAAGGCTTTTATCGATGGAAAAGATGTAAACTTTGGCGAGGTGATCTGAATGGTTGAAGTTAGCCCGTGTTAGACGTGACAGATGGTTTATCTAATCACCTGCCAAGTGTTTGTATTTTTTGAAAGCGCCCGCCCTTTTCCTAACAGTTTCAATGGATGGCTTCCCAGAGGGCTCTGTGTAACAAACCATCTGGCGCGTCAGGTTACTTGTACATGGCCTGCTGATGAAAACTGATAAGATGATTCTCAGTCAAATTGTCAAATTCTGCGCAACTTCTAAACATTCTGTCATTGTTTGAGCCACCACATGCAAAATGATCCAATCAATTATCAAAATCTGTCAGACATACATGTATATTCCATAAATATTTGTGATATGAAATATTGGTGATGTCTGCTAAACTGGAAAATAACCTGCCAGGCGACAGTAATGAACAAGGAATCACCTTCAGCCAATCACAATCAAGTCTGGAAGCATATAAATTAAAAGGTGAATTTTCTCTTAATAGTACGTTCAACACATTGTTAAAAAAAAACTGTATATGTCCTTTACTATATACTACAGTATTTCACCGCATTGACTTTTCCAAATAAACTTTTACTTTATGTAACTACAGTTGAAATGTGGGTCTAAAATGCTCAGTGTGATAAACAATAGCATTCATTTAACTGACCTTCTTGTAAAGCACAGGAAGCAGTTAAAGTAAAAAAAAAAAAAAAAAAAAAAAGCAGAACAAAACAGAGATTTGTGTAGAAGAAAAAATTCCAGAGAACAAAACAACTTTTCATTTTGATGGCATTGAAGAATTCACTGATGCAGTAATTCTTTTTTGAAGCATGAATGAAAGGTTTGTGTGAATGTCTTTGCAGACATGCAATAGAGTTGAGATGTTCCATGAAACTGTTGTGACAAATATCTTTACAGTTTAGAGAGTGTCAAGAATGATTCAAAAAAGAAAAGAGCCAAAGTTATTCAGAAAAACTTGTTGACATGTGCCAACCTCAGCTATGGTGCGTGTGTGTGTGTGTGTGTGTGTGTGTGTGTGTGTGTGTTGTTCTGTTGTTGTTTTGAGAGTTTTCTGCATTTGTCTCTGTTTCAGGTTTCTGGTTGTGTGGAGCTGGAGTGCCATCAGTGAAATGAAGGCAGCTGGCCACTGTTTCCAGGCTATTTGATACCTGCCCCATTCGTGCAGTTTCCCTGGCATTGCCTTATGTACTGTTGGCATTTTGGCTTGTGCATCATTTATTTATCAACATTCCATTTTACCTGGTGCTTTCCAACTTCAAACTGTTGAATTTAGCATTTTGTTACTTTCAGCAAGTTGAATCTAATAAATATTCATTTCTTTTTTGCAAGTGTATCTTCTCGAGTTGGGCCATAACAAATTGTGGGCTTATCCTATCCAAGAATTTTAAGTGTCTACAGCAGAGTTTAATTAAAGAAGATTGGCTCTGAGACACTTTGGTGAAAATGATGTTGATATCGAGCGTGTGGAGTGTGCTGTTCTGCCTTCCAGCAGGGGCAGCAGGCAGTGCAGTTGCCATGGGGTGGGGGAGGCCGTAGATAGAGAGGAGGCCCTCTAACACTGTATCGGGCAGAGAACAGGTTCATGCAAGTGCTTCAGATTTTCCAAGGCAAAACCATCTCTGTAATGGTTTTCTTTTCTTTCTTTTTATTTGGTAAAATAATCTGTTGTCTATAACTAAATTGTATGTATATTCTACATAAAACCCATAATTAAACTATTAAAAAAACCAATAACATGTATAATTTCTTATTTTCTTTGGCATTTTTTGTCACAAAATACAGATCTGCAATAATGTTTTCTGGGTAATATGTTGTTGTGTCAGAGCTATGCTTTCTCTTTGACCTCTTTACTTTCCCAATACAATAGTCTCAACTTTAACGCCTTTGTACGCCTTACGCTACTGCTTGGTAACATGGAAAGATGTCTGATGATGTGGGCACTGAATAAAGGTGCTAAATGGAACCAAAAATGGTTCTTTGGAATGATGCCGTAAAAGAGCAGTTTTTAGATCCACGAGGAACCTTTTACTGAGAGGTTGTTAAAGAAAAATGGCTCTTTAAGGCACCAAAGACACCAAAAGCAACATTTTTATGAAAGATCTTTGTTGATCTTGGTTCAAGTGAGGAACATCTTTTAAATGGTTCTTTAGAAATGCTTTATTTTACATGAAACTATGATGGGTTGAAAAACAAGTACTTGAAAAGATTTGGTCTCTGCAGAGCAAAACTCCAGTTCTAAGCCAGCACCTTGTTGAGCGGTACTTTGATGGTGGGGAAAACCAGAGCACATCCACACAAGCATGAGGAGGACATCCAGTTCCATACGGAGAAGCCGGGAGAACTAGGATTCAAACCCATAACCTTCTTGCTGTGAGGTGAAAGTGCTTACCACCATGCCACAGTTTACTTCATTCAATCACACCTTACAAGTAAGTTGTTAAAAAATGTCAGCTTCTTCAAGTGAGTAAGCACAAAGTAAGAAAGTCCAATGGCCAAACACAAAATCAGCCACTATGAGGGGGAACATAGGGCCCTAAAACCTTAGAATAACTTTCAAGAATCAAGAAACATTGAAGGCATTGCGAGCTATAGACACAATGTCCACAAACATTGCACAATCTGTGTAAAACATATGAAAGCTTTACAACAAAGAGGTTTCTGCAGGGTTCCAACTTAAAAGACTTTAAGGCCTTTTAAATGCCACATACCCACCACCAACTAACTCCAACAAAACAGAGAACCTGTAGAACCACATAAAGTAGCCATCCCCTAAACAAAGAGGTTCTTCTGATGGCTTTCTGCAGGGTAGAATTTTTTTTGTTAGTTATTTCCTGACTTATTTTGAAGTCCTTGTCTTCCCTCGTGTTTCTCTTCTTCCATTTCCTGTCTGTTTTGTCTGTTTGCCACCCTTTATTAGCCAGACCTGTTGTCAATTACTCACCTGCCCCTGATCATCCCCTTCAGTCAATCCTGTGTATATACTCACCTGTTTTCAGGCCTCTTTCCTGGATTGTCTGCTTTGTTCCCTCACGTGTTCTCTATTTTCTCAAATTTATTCATAGTGATTTGTTTCTGTGCTTCTGGACTTTTCCATGATTTGTGGATTTTTGCCTTCTCCCCGCCTGATTTGTTTGCCTTTTCAGTATGACCTTTTGACTGTCAGTTTTGAACTGCACCTTGCCTCCAGTGAATATCTCTCCACCTGAGTCTTTGTTCTTGTTGTGACAACCAGAGAGCTTTCTGAAGAATGCTTTAAGAACCATTATTTTTCTGAGAGTAACCACCACCAAATAACTCATAAAATGAAGAACTTTTAGTACCTTAAAGAACAAAATGACAACCCTCCCCTAAAACAGCAGTTCCCAAACTTTTTCTGACATGCCTCCCTTTCAGAAGCTGAAAAAAGTTTGCATCCCCTCACCCCGCATTTTTTATCAATCATTAACAATAATTGGGGATGGAACTGATTAAAAAGGGCTGAAAAGTTGAATATTAGTGAAATAAAGGTTAGCAGGATAGACTCAGCAAACTTTTGTTTATTTCCCCAACATAGATCACATTCATTCAACTTTGTTTCACTCTTTATTTCTTCCCCTGGTCCTCTGCGCCCCTCCCTGCAGTGCTTCTGCACCCCACCAGGGGGGCCTGCTCCCCAGTTTGGGAACCACTGCACTAAATAAAGAGGTTATTCAACTGGTGATGGCTCTTTGTAGAGCCACAGAGCCTTCTGAAGAACCATTTTCAAACCGATCTAAAGAGAGTGTTCCCTGCGCGTGTGTGGGGATATCACTAACTGGGGATTCCCTTTTTGGTGCTCATTTTGTAGGAAGCACATTATCAGAGTTAGATTTCTTATTCATGGATTGGTGCTATCGAGGGGAATCACAAACCACTGTGCAGTTTTTGTCCTTGGTTGCAAAACATGGCCAAGGATGCTAAGTATTGATCATGTTTGCAAAAATGGATTGTTAAGTAGTCTAGTCTACCTTGTAGGTGTAGAAGTTTCCCCTTTGGGATTCATTTTTTTGTAGTGTGTTGTGAAATTGATTGGAGCAGTTGGTTAGGAAGCACAGTCTTAGCATTCTTTCCAGCTTGCTGGCTGCTTTCTCACAACACTGCATAAATACAGTGGCATCAGTTTACCTCCTAGACCCGAGTCGAGTTAGTTGTTTAGGCAGGTCGATCTTGGATTAAGAAGTTACTTGTAAGGATATGTTATAAAAACAAACTTTTATACACTCCAAAGTCAAACTTGGATTCCTCAAAAGTGTAAATCAAAGGTAAAATCTTAGTCACTTACAGAGCTACTGTAAAAGCATTTTTGGGTGGAAGCATAAATGTAGACCATCAATCTCAGACCACCAAAGCAATAAAAAAACCTTATAATGGCTGGAGGACCAACAGAGGCAGAGGTGTAGGTAATTCATTCACAACTGAATAAATCAGCATCTTTTTATTTCCCATTCATTTCCATCACAAAAGTGCCCTTATTTTTCACCAACAAGTCATCTTTTCAAGGCCACATTGTTTTTATATATTAGAGAAAAACATCTTACTTATTTCAGGATTAATGAAAACTTAGAGGTGGTCAGAAATATAACCAGGAAATGCATTGGTGCCAAACGAATTATACAAATTAAGAATATATCCTTGATCCTGAAATGATTCAAATCCAAGTCAAAATAATGTTGTAATGTTAAGTCAAACGGTTCAATTTTGTGTATTTAAAGGAGAAATATGTAATATATTTGCTGTGCTGAATCATAAAACGATCATGATATGTCATCAGAGATTAAAGAAACGTGCTAAATTAATAATTCTCTGACAATAATGCTATAGCCAGGATGTTCTTCTATTTCTGAATTTCTACTGTGGGGGTGGATCGTTTTATTAGAGTTAAGGATGATATAAAGCAACAATAAACACGTGTTCTGAGTTTGGCTCTGGCACGTCACTGAGCGTTAGTTCAGGTCTGCCCAAAAAATCCTACACACAGAAATTGTGAACACTTCAACAGTGCAGTTCCACACTTCAGCAATACATAGTTCTGAGCCTTTTCATGTTTTCAGCAACTAAGTTGTAACATGTATAAAGTATTGACAAGAAAAAGTCCCTTTTTTTCTTTACACAGACTTTAAAATAAATGCTGAAATAATAATTTATAACAGTTAAACTCAACAATATGTTAATGGAGTCTGGCTGGCAGTCACTGAAGTCCAAGTCCACAGTATGTTTTTCGGAGCAGTGGGCTTTTGTCTTCAGGATAACAGACTTAGCTTCACTGTACATCGACAGTTACAACTGACAGTTACAAAAAGCTGATCGGTGTAGGACTCCTTGTCACTTGTCAGCGTTCAAGTATAATGTTGCTCTTGTCTTGCACTCATGCAGGTTTGTTGTTTCTGCAGCCTGCAGGCAATCTGCCTGAGCGTCGGGTCTGGGGAGGAGGGGCCAGGGGGAAACACCAACCGTAGATTGTATATTTTTATATATACATATATATATATATATATATATATATAGTGTGTGTGGGTGTGTGTGTGTGTTAGAGAGAGATGGAAGAAGACACAAAAAAATAATGAAAGATTATATTTGAATATTCCCTGAGCCAAAGGCATTCTCTTTTACTCAGTTTTAATTATATTTTCTTTTCATTGTTATGTGTTTTTTTCCCCACCTTTCCATTATTCAAATTTCTTAACCAAATGTATCACTTTTATTGTGAATGTTATTATTATTGTCTTTTTTATTTTGATTATTTGTTGGGGTGCTGGGATTATGGGGTGGGAGCGATATACAGTAGCTATAAAATTGTTTTATTCCCCTGTTTCTGTACTTTTGTGACAGAACTACTGTAAGGGAATACAAGCTGATGAAATGAATTAATATACCATCTATGGCTCTGACTCATGATTTGGACAGCAGTACTCTTTTTTTAACTCTAGGGTCTTACATATTGCTCCTTTATTGCAAATTCCTCTCCTATTTATTAGATACCTGAATATGATACATGGAAAAAGTTCAGTACAATCATCTTGCTGAACCACACTGAATTTTCTCTTCTATTTCCCAAACTGCCAAAGCCCCGTTGTCTTTTTGTTTAAACAGACTTAACTGCCGGACTCCTAGACCTGCAGGGGCTACCCGAAAGAATTACAGGAACTGTGTGGCTCCAGAACAAATGGGGAACTAAACCTCTGACACCCATGAAAGATGATGCTCGCAGAAGCATATTTCTTCCAGACATTATAAGGGCTATGATGAATGAAAAGGGACACTGGACAGGGAGCATTTTCAAGCCACAGATGCCTGAACCTGATAGCCTTCAGGGCCGGCGGGGACAC
>JAJHUR010100523.1:0-23496 GCA_027495735.1 Lutjanus campechanus | reverse complement strand
CTCTGCACTGTATAATTGCATCAGCTCCCTAATGTGACATTCATTGCACTTGATAAGAGAAATGTTTGAATTGTGGCAAAAACACCTAGAAACACCTTGAGAAGGAGTCAAATTTACAGATCAACACATTCGTGAGCGTTTAGCAGCAGATCTTTGTTCATTGGTGCAGAAAACAAAGGGACAAGAAACAAAGAAAAAATGCTGAAAATAGAGCACAGCGTGCCGCAAATATGAGTAATAAATAGCACTGATATATAAATAAATAAATAACCTTTTTCTGTTTATGAGTCATAAAGAACCCATGTACAGTGCAGCCACTGCCACACACACACACACACACACACACACACACACACACATGCAGAGGGGTAATAGGATTGCTCTCTCTCTCTCTGACTTACCGGGGTGATATTTCTCCTGGGGAAGGCTGACTCACCCGTGGGACAGCCAGCAATTTGTTGCCCTAGCAACACCCTGGAAACCCCAGTCGTGTAGACGCTGGACCACTGCACATCGTACAGGTCTTTTAATTCTGTACATACACTGTGTGCGTGTGTGGATGTATGTGTGTTTTTGTGCGTTGTGTGTGTATTTGCGACACTTGGGCTTTGCATGATTTAGTTCTCTGGCTCGAGAGGCACCTCACAGCTGCTGTGTGGCAGTACTTTGCAAGTTCAGCAAAGTGCATGCAGTCTCATGCAAGTAGACGCCTACACACACACTAACACAGAAACACACACACACAAGAACTGGCTGAGAACAGATGGAGATGTTAGAGGTGCAGTAGTGCTACTTCGTGCTACTTAAGGAGATGATAGACATGGGCTCTTAGACCTTAAGCTGTTATGTTATTACTGTAAATTAGTTTGACGACATGTGAATATAATTGTGCGGTTCTCAACCTCGGATGTCTCACAGTCCTGTCAGAGGAGCTCAAGTACTCCTTCATCAGCGCCATATGTCATGTTTAAAATGTGTTCATTTGAACTGACTTTATATCGGATGTTAATTATATAAAAGTGCCGATATTATTACAACATACACAATTTATAATGTTTTGTACATAACTGAACTGTCAGTGTTACGGTTGGTTTATCGGTTTTATCTGTTGCCAATCATTTATCCATTACTTTTAGCTAACTATTTGAACTGCTAATCCAACGTTTAGCTATCAGTTTCTACCATTTATCCATTACTTTTAGTCATCTTTTTTAATGTATATCCATTACTTACTTTTAACTGCTTCATCAGCAAATCTATAACTTTATATAACTAGTCCATCTATAATTTTAGCTAGCTAACGATTTCAACCCATTCATTTTAGCTTCCTATTTTACATATTAAACCATTTTTAGCTATTTATTTCAGCCATTTATATATCGCTTTTAGCCATCTATTAAACCATTTTTCATTACTTTTAGTTATTTCAACTGTTAATCCATAAATTTTAGCAACTTTTAAAAAATGTCATCCATAATTTTGAGCTAACTGTTTCGACTGTTGATCCATAAATTTCAGCTAATTATTTCAGCTGTTATCCATAACATTTAGCTAACTGTTTCAGCTGCTAACCCATCACCTTAACCTAACTATTTCAACCATTAGTTCATTAAATCTTTGTATTTCAAGCGTGTATTCTAATACTTTCAACTATTTATTTCAACCATTTATTAGCTATTTGGCTAGCTGTTTAAACGTCCCTGCTTGCTTGCTAACTAGTTTTCACACACTCACTCTCACAATACAGTTAGCAGCTGTTGTTATAGCTGACTCAGTATGTAGAAATATTTTTCAAATCAATTTGTTTTTCAAATTAGTCAAACTATTCCACATTCTTTACACGTAGCCCCCAGCAGCTGCAGAGGTATCCCTTGGGTACAAGTAGGGAACATTTAGACATTTAGATTTTTGAGTTGCCTCTGCCTCTGTCTGTTTAATTCTTGCAGGAATTTAGCTCCGTTAGCGCTCTCGCTCTCTCTATTTGCACTGATCACAATCAGCTGAGCTGCCTGAGTAGATTTTTATCATTTTTCCCCTGTGTGAAATGAGCCCTTAGGTGCCGTATGTCCTCCTCTGTTTAATTACATTGAACAGTCAGCATGCTTATATTCTCATCCCATCCACGTCCTTCTGTTTAAACCCCCCCTACCCACATCAGCTTCATGGTAAACAGGACTTCAAGGTTACCACACCAAACCCAGCTGATTGATTTATCAGATGTTTTCCCTCCAGGCCTCCACCTCCCCTTCCCGTACCTCCTCTCGCGCCTCCATCCTCCCAGCATCCTCCTCTGTCGTTATTCTTTTTCAGGGTTTGTAGGGCAGCTTCTAAGTGAGATTACTGTGACAGGCTGTTGTGTGTCAGGTTGAGCTCAGCCATGCTTTTACATTGTTATAAAATGTTAAAACTAAGTAGGTCAAACTGAAGACCTGGTTAAATCTCCCCAAAAATGAGCTCATGACTTTATGTGCGCTCTATTTTAATGTGTTATGACTTAGGTCCGACGTTTAGACCCCCGGGAACAATGGCTGTCCCCTCAGCACTACCTAATTAGGTCCCAAATAACTCAAGAAATTATATAACAACTTAGGTGGTGTTTTAGAACTATTGATAAATGTATGTGTCTTGCTGCGTGCTGCAGCCTTGAGAATCACATCAACAATGCATGTTGTTCTCATTAAAAAAGTATCTGCATTCATTATTCTTTATGGTGCAGAAGATTTTAAAAATGTATTTATTCCGCAGAAGCAAATAATGTCCATTAGCGATTTCAATCTGAGTGGGTAATGCATAGGCTTATCTAATGTTGCACTACTGCTGAATTTATGGCATTAAAATATTTTACTTTGAGGACCAGCTATGTGTTTCAAGTCAGTTCACATGAAAAATTAGGGAGATGTCTTCATGGCTCTATAGGCCTGGGTGATACAGCTGAAAAGTCTGTCACGATTATGAAGTTTCATAACTGTAGATATAGCTAATTATCGATCATGTAGCTTGTGTCTGATGATGTGTTGTGCACTCAGATGGGTGGAAGTGGCTGTGGTGATAAAATAAATGTATTATTATTAGCAGTCTTGGCTGGGAAGGTATTCCTGCAGTTTACACACAACACTGTTCTGATAGATAGATTGTTAATCCATCCATCCATCCATCCATCCATCCATCCATCCATCCATCTGTTTTCTTCCACTCATCAGCTGCAGTGGCAGTAGACTGAGCATGACCTCCCTCTCCTCAGCAACACTTTCCAGTTCCTCCACCTCAGCTGGCTTCTCTCGACATAAAGGAGCAGCGAGATCCCTTCAAATGTCCGATCATCCTCTGATAGTCGTTGTCCAACTTGAAAAAAATAACAAAATACGGCCGTACAGGCACGCTGACCTGCTCTTTTTTTAAATCTGCACTCATTTTGTCACTGTTTCTGTTAGTCTCATGTGTCACTCCTCGCTGTTTTTGTCTCACGTTTAACTTCACGCTATTTCTCACATGTCGACGAGGAAACCGAAAAACAGACCTGTGAAACGATTGGCTATTCACATGTCAGTATATCACCTATGGATATATGATTGGCATTTTATGAACTACACGCATGGTTTGCTTGTTAAATGACTGGCTGTTTGCATGTCACTTGTAGAACGCTCCATTATCAAGGGATATGACAGGCTGTTTATGAGCCGGGGTGTATTTGTTTTGTGATTTCATGGGGCACATTCAGTCTGAAAATGGCGAGGACCGTTTTGCTACGGTTTCTGGACTGAATGGCACATTTCAAAACGGTGCACAAAGCTGTGCAGAGGGCTTTGACATATGTTTTCTCTCATTTGGTCGGTGTACCACAGGCGAGCCAACAGAGTGTTCGACACAGCACCATTTCTGTTTAAATAAATGTTTTGCTACGCTTTGTCAGGGCTGAATGCAGTCCTTGGCGGGTTGCATTCAATGCATTTAAGTGAAATTATCAAACATTTTATTGAACTACTTTTGTGTTGCTATTGATGATGTGTCTGTCACCAGTATATTTTGCTATCGTTTTATCGACCAGGCCTACTCCCATCGCTGCTAATGTTCCACTATATTCTTTGGTTGCTAACTTCGTCTGTCTGCTGCTTCGTGTTGGTGTACAAAACAATGCTGTGAGAGCAGTCACAGTGAACCAAACATTTTAAGTTATGGGCCAGAAAGAGCCAAAATGCTATAAAGCTTCATATAGCTGAGGGGAACTACACCGTGTCTGTGGATTTGTCAATATGAGCGCCCTTTTCATGTCAGTTTTTTAAAATCTTTATTCATTAATTTTTTTTTAAGGTTTATGGATTCAGATTTAAGTGTCATTTTTTAAAAAGTTGCTCACGATATACGATATATATTGAAGATATATTATCTGATTATAACATCTGGGCCAACATCAATAATTAATTGAGCCTTAATGGAATCAATCTAAACCTTCATGTCAGTTTTTTTAATGTACCATAAAGGGACAATTCACCCCAAAATCAAAAATACATATTTGTCCTCTGTAATGCTGTTTGTCCATGTAGATTGTTTTACTGTGACATGCTGAGATTCAGAGATACTGGCTGTTGAGATGTCTGCCTTTTCTTGCCAAAGAACTATGTTTTTTCTATGGTAAAAACAAAATAGCCCATTCACGAAACTGCTTACAACAAGGTCTGTGGATCATCTTGAGTAACAGGGTCATGATTTCTGGAAAAAGACATTGCTGTTGAGCTTTTCAAATGTATTTTTTGGCGCTTTGGGCACCACAAGCTGAGTGCCAACTAGATCTACTATATTGCAAAGAAGGCAGACATCACTACATCCAACATCTCCAAAACTTGGCAACTCACACCAAAACAAACTAGATGGATAAAGAGCACTACAGGTAAGAGGAAAAATATGTTTTTGATTTTGGGTTGAAATCATTTCTAATATTTTAGAAGGAGCAGATGTTCATAATGGTTAAATTGAGCAATTGAGCAATATGTTATTGATTATATGTTAATATCTGTGCATTTCAGCTACTTGAGTAAAGTTTTCTTTGATATTGGACACTTCAGATTCTTAAAAAACAACTTAAAATGAGCTTTTAGAGATTGCACCACTAGAAATGACCCACTGGAAGATTCAGAGAGGCGATAACAGCATAAATCTGTGAAGATAAATCTGTGAAGATGAGACTGTGAAGCACTCTGTGACTGGTGTCTGTGAAAGGTGCTACAAAATTTTCTTGCTTGCTTGCTAAACCACACCACATAAATTCAGATGATGATTTTCAAAGAAAGAGTTCAATGCTATAAATTCAGTTGTATTTTAATTTCATTATCTAATGATAATGTGTTAATGTAAGAGCTGGCCTGTCCGTTTTTCAATGATACAGCTGAACGCACCTGTTAAATAATTGACTATTTGTGTCGCTCATAACACGCTCCAGTATCAAAGGATCTGACAGGCTGTTTATGAGCCAGGGCATATTCATTATGTGCTTTTACGGCGGTTTTTATTTAATGCATTTAAGGGAAACTATTGAACATTTTATTGAACCATTTTTCCTTAGGTATTGATGAGGTGCCTGTTGCTGATATCACTATTGTTTTATTGCCCAGGCGTAGCGTATAGACTGTCAAAAAATGTCGTATACAGTCAGTGGTCATTTTAAATTCCTTTTGTCCAATAAATAGTCCAACATCTAAAGATATTTAAAGATATTTTAGAGTGATTTTGAATAAGTGAAAGTGGCCAATCATCATGTGTTAGAAGCTGAAATTAGTAACGTGTTGTCATTTTTTCTTGACAACTGATTTAAACAATTAATTAGTTATCTAAATTGTTGCCAATAACAAAACAATGAGGTATTCAGTAATTAGTGCCTTTATTATTTGCTGCCATATTATTCAGGGATCTTTTTTGTCAAAGAAAGAGAGAAATATTTCTCTAAACCAAAACGTACATACTAGTAATGAAATTATACATTTAAGTTGAATGTTATTGTTGAGTTGAAGTCACAAGAAAACATGTTTATGAAACGTGTATTTGATATGTGAATGAAATGGTACCAGCCTGAGTAGGAGAGAAGTTGTGCATCAGTATGGACAGAGAGGAAGGTTGAAATCATTTTTTGTGCAGATTTCTGGGCGCTCTGGGGAGCCGGTGACTTTTTGCCAGAGAGAACAGCAGCTCCGGCTGTGGATGCAGAGCAGAGGGTGGAAACTCTCCAGTTCTGCTGCGAGCTTTCCTGGACACAGACATGTGGGAGATGTCACAGCTGATTTTAGCTGCAGACGAGAAATATCCAATTTAGACACGGATGTCTATGGTGCAGTCAAGTACAATAAAGTGCAAAAAGCATGCACTCTGCTTTTTACAAACCCAAATGGACACTTAAATTACCGTACAATATGAGTCCAGTTGAGAGCTCCCGAAACCCTGCCGAGATTTAACAGCAAGATAGAATTAGATAGAAACATTTTAAAAAGGAAAATATTTGTCCACCCGCCTAACTACTGTGTGACCTGAATAAGATGCTGAGAGAATGTGCGCTGTGTTAGAAAACGCACAAGAAAAAACTGCTCCAGTACCATGACTCATTGGGTCCCTTTGAAAAACACTTCACAAAAACATATTCACACAAAGTAATAAAAAAAAAAAAGCAGCAAAGATACAAAAAAATAAATAAATAATAAAATATGCTCTTCAAGGGCTTTGAAATGTAGCTTTGGCAGCCACTTTATTTCTGCTATAAAGAAAGTACTGCCTTAAATTTGCTGTCTTTCACATATTGGCCTTCATATAAAAATACAGACGTTTAATTGATTGCTGCACATTTCTCCTATAGACTGTACTAACTTTTATATGTCCTCTCTGAACACACGCTGTATATGGGAGGCGGTGTGTGTGTTATTCATAACAACCTTGTATTCGATTGAATCACATTTAATGAACGTGTAAAATGTCTCAAATCATTGTCTTATCTTGGTTACAAAGACTGGAGGAAGGGGACATGTTTTTGATTTTTTAGATTCCATCAGATGTGGCAAAAGTACACAAATTCTTCACTCAAGCAGAAGTACAGATACTTGTGTAAAAAAAAGAAGTACTCATTCAACTTCTTTACTCAAGTAAAAGTGAAAAAGTACAGGCTCAGAAATGTACTCAAAATATAAATGTAAAAAGTTGCCTGCTTCTGACTGTTTCTGTGCGAAGCTAACTGAACCTCACCTTTCCCCGTCTGTCTGTTTCGGCTTGTTACCTTTTTTTTTCTTGTGACGTCTTTTACGCAGTTTTTGTCTTGTTACGTTTTTGTAATGTCATTTTCGTCCTGTTACTTTCTCTTTTTTTTTTTTACGTTGTTTTCGCCAGCTTTTAGCTGGTCTAAAGCGCAATGTGCAATTACTCCAATGCGCCGAGCACAAGATAGCAAACGCGCCGGGCCACGCCTTCGTTTTGCCTGCATGTTTAGACCTCCCGCCCACGGCAGCACAGACTAGGCGCAAGTGCATTTGCTATCTTGCAGACATGGCAAAATGATACTTGCGCTGGTGTAAGATAGCAAACCACCTGCGCAACGGCTCCACAATCACAAAACACCTTAATTAACGTTCAGTCTTTTCCCCACACAGGAGTGTCAATTGTTAAAGTGCCCTTTGAACATGTTGGCTGAGGCGCACACACGTCTCCACAATCACAGAACGCCTTTCATTAATGTTAAATAGCCGTGCGCGTGTGTCTTTAAAGATAATCTCACTAATAAGGAAAAAGAAATGATTTTATGATTATAAAGCCTAATTAATTTAAACAGACCTGTAAAGTGCGCACGGGACGGGATCACAGCTGTCAGATCGTCTGTATCAGATGAGTCAGCATGACAGCTGGAGTAGCTGTAGTGTTTGTGTCTGCCTGTTTGTTGTGATCCAGAAAAACAAGGATTAAACAATTATGATCTATAACATACAAAATGTACAATTAACGACCGCATGAGTCTGTTCCGACCCAGAGAGAAAAGGGAATGTGTGCTTCTGTCTGCACTTCAAACTTCAGAAACTCTTTCTGATTGTTTCGTAGCAGGACTGAGGGGCGAGGGTGAGAGGAGATGAGGATTAGGTGGGAGATAATAATTAATTATAAAATACAACACAATTTCAAGGTGCTTCAGTGTAAAACTAACCAGTTACATATCAGCATGACATTTGTGGTTCATTTATTGTACTGTTTTTTGCAGGTGCTCATGTAAAATAAACTATTTACACATGAAGCTGCTTTGGACACATATATTGCACTCTCTCACGCTTTCACTTCTCGAACCAGGAGATCTGTCTCCTCGCTTTGAAAATCTTTTCTCTTTGTTTCCTCCTTGTAAATACGCCATCATGCTGCCAGTGCTTGCGCTGCTGGCGCACCTACCTCTTACACGTGACGAGAGCTGACTTTCTGATTGGTTTATTGCATGTTCGGCCTATACTCGCCGGTGAATTAATGAGGGCACTTGGGCACACCTGATAGGCGTATGCCGCTTTGCACCGGTGGTGCCGGGGGCGGGGCAGAGCAAAATATCACTTGCACCCCTGGGGGGAGAAGGCAAAGGAGGATTTGGGCACACCTTGAATAAATTAAATCCATCGCGCCTTGCGCCTTAGACCGGCATAAGATAGGGCCCTTAATGGATTATCTAAATTGTTAGCAATTCTTCCAAATCTATTCACTGGCCTTTTCTTTTAGAAATGTACAGTAATATGAAATGTCACAAGAAAATGCCTTAAAGGCCACAAATAGTTAATGGAGTGATTGTAAATGAGTTTGAATCAGGACTGCACAATTAATGGAAGTATTATCGAAACTGTAATATGGCCAAGTGCAAAATCCAAATTGCAGAAGCTGCAGTTTTTTGATAAAGGAAAAATGTGTGCCAGAACAGCATTATAATGAAATATTGTAGTGCTACAGAGATGCCCTGGCCTATAAATCTTGTTCGTCAGATGTAAGAAAACCCCAACAAATGTCACATCATCATAGGGTGACCAGACGTCCTGAAAAATTCAGGAAAGTCCCAAATTTTGAGCTGTGTTCGAGTCCTGAATCCTGTCCTGTTGTTCTGAAAATGAACTGTTAGCCCACAGAAATAGATCATATGAACAAGCTAAAACATGAGCATTCTGTATGCTGTATCAAATCACATATGTAGGCTGTAACTCCTGCTTTTAGATATTCAAAATGCCCTGTTCGTGTTTGTAAAATATACATTTTTGATGTGTTTTCACTTGTTTATTGCACTGATTAGACTTTAATAAATAACAGACTGTTGATGTCATTCAGCCCGTTTTAAACCAGATGGTGCAGAGTGCAGATGCCACTGTGGGAGGAATTTGTGATCAAAATAATTAAATAACGTGTTTGTAAGCTCCTACAGCTTAATGGGAGAATGACTCTTAACTCACCTGTCACCTCCGTTTAATGGGTCGTGCTTCTTGTAAACAGCCACTGTGATTCATGCCATCCTCAGAATATGTGACTGATCTTCATATTAATAAATATCAGTTAGAGTCTGATTTTACTCTTAATTAATCTATACATTTTAATCTCTCTGACACCCCCAACTCCTCTGTCCTGAAATTCTCTTCACTCACCCGGTCACCCTTCATCATCATGATTTTAACAGTTGTTTTGTTTTGTTTTTTCAGTGAAAATGAAAACTGTGATGCAGAATGATTGTTTACAGTCTCTCAAAATAATCACAATTTCATTATACATACAACATACAACAACATTGATAAAGACACACACACACACACACACACACACACACAAAAAAAACAAAAACAAAAAAAAAACATTTGAATCTCACAATTTACTGAGTTTGACTTTGCTGACCTTCTCCTCTGTTGAAAGCGCAGCTGACATGTTATTCCTGCCGTGACTTCATTAACATGGAGCCTGTTTGTGTGCAGGGTTTGTACCCGGGCTCAGAGGAGGGCTGGCAGGTGTACAGCACGGCTTCGGACCCCGACGGCAGGTGTGTTTGCACGGTGGTCGCTCCGGCACGAAACCTCTGCAAACGAGACCCTCGGAGTCGACAGCTACGCCTGCTGACTGAACAGGTGTGTTTGTTGTGTTGTGTATTGTTTGTATTTTGTCTGACTCTGAGTGCATTCCTGCATGTTTCAGTGGTCAGCATTGCGATGCAGCGCAGGGGAGAGGCAGCGTACTGGAATGAAATATTCACTGGACTGTCTCTTTGTTTTGACACTTGCAGAAACACACATGAACAGGCACACACACATTCAGGTTTCGCTGACAGATGTATCCCTGATACATCAGTAGCTGTATCCTCTAAAGACTTGCAGTCATTCAACATGCCAAAAGAGTTTAAACTCAAAGGAAACACTGACAGATGGGAGGGAAAGAAACACTTTGCTCTATATGCAGGTTGCAGCTCTGTATAGGAGTCTTTGTAGGCTCGAATGTGTTCATATGTGGGTGTTTGTGTGTGTTTGTGTGGGGATATGCATCTGGCTGCGTAAGCACATTTCTCTCAATGTATGTGTGCGTCCTGAGAGAGAAATAAAAGTGATTTGTGACAGAAGTTGATGAATTATTGAACACCATCAGACCAGCAAACATTTCCCAAAGCGTGCACTACTGCAAGGCTCACACATCATGATACATCCAGCATCCCCGCCAAAGTGAAAGTGAAACACAGCACACTAACGATAACATCTTGAGGATTATAATTCTTTTTTTTGTTGTTGTTTTCATTTACTGGTGGTGTTACATTCTGTACTCTCTTCTTCACACACACACAAAAAAAAAATAGTGAGAAAAGAGGAAGGTAGATGAACGCTATTTGGAATAACGTCTTCTCCTCGCTCCTCGCTCTGTTCCTGTTGGGAGGCTTGGGTGTTTATGAATCTTAATTAGCTCAGCGTTTCTCTGGAAGTGACACCTAGATCCTGCTGTGAGTGTGAATGTGTGTGTTTGTGTGTGTATGCATGTGTGTATCTGCGTCTCCGGCCTCACCAGCGTGTGTTACAGCGGGAGATGTGTGGGTGGGTTTTTTTGCCTGAGTGTTTGTTTGTTTGCATATCACTTCTGGATATCTGGGTCATTTTTATAATGGATTTTGTTTTCCAAATGCATGTTGTTGTTTTTTTCCATTCAGTATCAAAAGATATTTGAAGTATGAGGTAACATTTCAGGGTGGTTAATGAGAAGAACCGTGGGTGTGTTTGTTTCTTTAGAGCAAAACATATTCTAGGTGAGAATTGCATGTTTATATGGATCTAATGGGAAGAAGTATGATCTGTGTATGTTTGCATCATGCTGTCGAGTCAAGCCGGTTGTTGCATTAATTAAACGGTTGGTTCAGACAATTCAGACAAAATACAGACAGCATATGACCCCAAAAACACCTCTTTTGATTTTATTTGTCCATTTCAAAGTCGTCCGTCCTGAGATTTCTGCTGCCTCGACTTTAAAATTGAAGTGAAAGGACTTTTGCCTACGCTGCTCACAGCCTTACACAATTACATTTAAAATATTCAGCAGCAATGTCTTTCCAGAATCAGTGTCTCCCTTATTTTGCATAATCCACAGTTCTCATTGGAAATTCTTTAAACTGGCACCACCGCCTGCCTATGAATAGTCCTACTTTGAAAACATAATGTGATTTTTGTAATAATTTTATTTATTTTTAGCCACGCTAACGGTGTGGCTCCATGGGTGGCCATGTGGGTCTCTTGGTCCAACACTTTGGCTCAAATTGAAATATCTCAAGAGCTACTGGACAGATTGACAGAAAGTTTTGATTTGTTCTCCTTACCGATAAATCCTAATGACTTAAGGTTGACGCTTTTAGTTCATTGTCAAATATCTTGAGTATTGAATGGACTGCTATGATATGTGTTAACTTTGAAAGCAAATTTTGGTTTAGTTTTAGTCATAGTGTTTTGATTAAAATGCCATTTAGTCATATTTTAGACATCTAAAATATTTTAGTCTGGTTTTTGTTGACTTACTATCATAAACCCAATTTTAGTCGATTGAATTCAGTGGGTTTAGCTAAAGTGTAATGAACAGTAAGCATACTGCATTTCTTTCTTTTCTTCCTTGTCCTCTTTCCAATCACATATCTAACATTAAATATACTTTTTTTTTTTCAAGCGTACTTTTTGTTACATATTTGTTTCAATTTGAGGACAGTAAAACATCTATTATTTTTAGCGTGTCAATTGATTTTTTAATTTCCAATCTAAGATCAGCAACTCTGGGTCTGTCACTTCTCTTGTCACTACAGGACAGTTGTGGTTTCTTTTGGATTGTATTATATTTCAAGTTTAGCAAAAACACACCAGCTCTGGTAAGCTGATAAAATAACGTTAGCTTCGGTGGAAAAAAGGGCAAAAAATGGCAAGTGGTGCTTCAGGATTGAAGTTTTTTAATAATACCTCATTGTCGCTCCACATGGTTTACAAAGGCTCTTGTTTGTCTTGAGATCAAATGTGAAATTTATCCTTATGTCTGTTCTTCTCTTTCTCCAAAATGTTGACATTTCTGCAGTTTATGCAGCAACTGCATGCTCGCTGACTTCGTGGGTAGATCAGTACTATCCATCTAACTGCCCTACCACACAAAGACATTACTTCTGATTGGATCTCATCCCAACTCCTCCCTTCCTAATATTTCCGTCTCATTTCCATTTAATCAGAGTGTACAATAGGTGTGGATTTCATCATAGTTTTTGTCATCTCATTTTCGTTGTGAGAAAATGTCGCTGACAGAAATTTTATCTGAAATGATTTGTCAACAAATTTAAGTTCTGACAGCTTTAATGATTCCTTAATTTTTTGTCTTGCTCCATTATCTGTTCAGACTTAATTTGGACAATAGTTTATTACCGAATACCTACAAAACTAATGACATTCCCATCAGCCCAGCTATACTTTGTGTTTCCTGCTAATTAGCAAATGTTAATATGCTAACAGCTAAACTAAGATGATGAACATGGTAATCTTGATACCTGCTAAAAATTATCGGTACGATAGCTTTGTCATTGTGTGCATGTTAGCTTGCTGAGTACAGCCTCACAGAGCTGCTAGGCAGGCTGTCGACTCCTAATCTTGTTGATTTATAACAAGCAGATAAGATATCTGCAACAGTATCTCCACATAATTAAGTCACAGTGAGACAGTAATTAAAACTCACTTGGGTCATACAGCACTTTATTGGGTGCATACACACAAAAAAAAAGCTGTTTGAAATACGTAAAGAAAGAAAACTAAATAGTTTCTATGTATTCTGTGGATTAACCAAAGAAACGGGGACAGTGTCTGTGAATAGACACCAAGGTTCAATGTCATTTTAATGCTGTGCAATATTGTTAATTAGCACGCATGAAAAACATTTTATCTCTGTTGTAATAGGGTTGAAGTAGAAATCTCACAACTAGAAGAGCAGTTAAAACCAAAACTGGCTAGATACCACGAGATGGATGCATAAGAACATTTCTTTTTTTAGAATTTGGGTGAACTAGCCCTTTAATGGGATAGTTCGGATTTTTTGTGTATGAGGTACTTGTTCACAGTCAGTGTGTTACCTACAAGTAGATGGCGGTTGGCTTTCCTTGGTTTGGAGAGGCAGAGAGGACTCCTGCTGTAGGAGGCTAAGCGTTGTGCTGCTGTGGACAGGGCCAGCAGGAAATCGTATTTTACCCACCTAAAAAAATCTGTGTTGGTTTTCTTAGGATATTCTCACCATTTTACCTTTCTGTCAGACAGCTATTGTCTGATGGGGTTAAACCAAATGTTGCTCTCTTGAAAGCCACCAGACTACTTTGGCAAAAAGAGCAATTTTGACCGCAGAACACAGGAGTGGCACCACTTCCTCGATAAGTTAGTAAGTTTGTGTTATTGTGTGACTATATTTTAAGTGGTTGATTTGGATTCATCGAAGTTACAAAACAACACAAACTAACTAACCAGTCGAGCCAGTGGAAGTAGAAGTGAAAATATTCCAAATATAGCGTACACTTTTTAAAAAAAATGTTTTTAACTGACTAAAACATGTTTTGCTGCTGATCCCGTGCACAGAAGTACATTAGCTTAGCTTCCAACATCAGCACTCTTGCTGCTTCTGCAAAGTGGAGGCGTGCTGACCGCCAGCTACTGTAGGCAATACACCGATTATGACTCATACAACACCACTTCAAAAAAATCTGAACTATCCCTTTTTAAGTATTCCATCACCTCACCACGCAGTCATATTGGAAGGCAAACAACAGGTGTTTGGAAGCAAATAACAGGTGGCAGTAATCAACAACAGCCAAAACCAGTCATAAACAGTTCTGGCGATGCGGGATACAAACAATAATCAGTCAAAATATGAACCGTTTGTGTGTGTGTGTGTGTGTCTGAGTAGCTTAGTTTAAAGGTATGGCCCTCTGTAATTCTCTAGCTGCAAGTTTAAAACAGATTTAGAATTTTAAAACATTTTCTACAACAAAACAAAATAAAATCTGGTTAAAACTTGGTCAGAACTGGTTGTTGTCCCTGATGTTGATTATTATATGATTTTACACTGCAACATGTAATTTTAACAATTGCTTGCTCTGCTCAATGTCCATCATGGGACTGGTGTTGTTGTTTTTCTGTACTTGTCCCTCACAAAAACTAATAAACTAAATTTAAAAAAATGTGTGTGTTTGTGTGTGTGTGTGTGTGTGTGTTAGGTTCAGAATGTGAGCCAGTCCATGGAAGTGGTAGACCTGCGTACATCCCGAGACCTGCAGTACGTCCGAGACTCTGAGCCGCTGCTGAGAGGGGTGGACGGACGCTTGCACACTTATGTGGCCAACCCCCGCACTCTGACGGCCAAGGGCCTGCAGGTACACACACACACACACATACACACACAGACACAGTGTAAGACGGTTGCTGTAGGGAACACATAACCTTTGGTGTGAAAACATTGATTTCACGCATGCCAAGCTGAAGTTTCTTGCCTGCACTCAGACACGCGAGCATCTTTCATGAAGGGGACAAAATTTGTCTTGAAGCTGTCAATTCAGTGGCCTCATGTCCGCTGTGTAAAAGTGTCACACAGCTTTGTACAGAAGGTGCCAGCAAAACTGCAGCATCACTGCACACATTAAGACTTGGAGCTGTCTGGGTGGGGAAAAAAAAGAAACTGAGTGGAATCAGTCTCTCATTTTAATATTAATGATGAAATTTACATAATATTGACACACAAAAGCAGAGAGGGTTCATGTACAACATTTGGAGTCTGTGTTTTAAACTTGCGGGAGAAGAGATAAGATTACCTCGCTGCCTTTTATTGGGAGAAATCTAAATGTATTTCGCTTCTTAAATTAGGAGTACTAATCTCATCAGGCTCGGCGCTCCCTGCCATGACGCTGCTGGCAGGCGCCTGTGCCAACAACAAACCAGCAGGCAAGCGGAAGATTATCTCAAGAGCTACAGAGACTGAGAGGCTATGTATTTGAGGAATGAGGGGCAAATGATCTGAACAGTTAAATCAGCTGTGACGCTGCTGGTTTAAAGTCTCTAATTGGCAGCTCAGGACTCCTAATGACACTAAAACGTAGTAAAAACCCTGCACAATGTCTACACCTGGATGTAATTCTCCCAGGAAGCACTGGAAGATTGGGGGATTTATGTCTTGTTTGACGTCAGTGTGAAAAGTGGGCTAAATTTGTCTGAAAAGTGAAAGTTTTTGAGATATCTAGGCCACATATAATCTTTGTTTCCACAGCATTTCAATGACTGTGTCTCAGTCTGTACTTAGGACAGGCTTCACATTTAAGTATAGTCATTTTCAACCAAATTTAGCCCTTATTTAAACTAGACGTCTAGATGTCTTTTGATGTGCAAATCACCAACTCAGGGCTTATTGGGTTACCGAAACATTTTTTTGCCAGAGGCTCTCATCAGGCGAAAATAACACATAATACGGTAGAATTATTGGCAATGAGTACAGGCCAGTAAGAGCAGCATTTATGGGCTTTATGATGCAGTCAGACCAAATTTCATTCTCGATTCCCTTCCGTGAGGTCGGAAGCGAGGGTATTCACTTCTGGACTTGAATTGATCCTGTCTGGTTCGTTTTGCATAGAGAACGGTGTGACTGAACTTTTACCTGCAGGGTTTCCAGCCAGTTTCAGACATGACATGGTATAAACTCTCGTTCAGTGAGTATTGATTGTTTAAAACCCTGAAGTGCGAGGACGATGATGGAAGGGAGTGAGTATAAAGCTTTTGATAAGATGCTGTATAATTCACAGCCTGTGGTGTGCTGCTGTTAGCTTGTCATGATAACTCCTGCAGCACTCGTACTATTTATCATTACAGTTTTGCCACAGCTCACAAGTGAATTTCACTGCACCATTGTGCTGCTCTACCTTCAGTCAAGGTCATTTTATATCAAACACAAAAACAATCTTTCAAACCCAAACAGCTGCATCAAAAATTAAATATTAACACAGTGTTAAAGGTGAACTAAGCAATTCTGGGGAAAGTTGAGTTGAGTCACATGCCCAAGTCCTCAGGTTGAGTTGTTGGCTCTCACCCAAAGCTTCATTATTTGACTACCTGGGAATGAGACTCAATAATCAACTATCCTACTGACCTGTCACTGCCGAGATTTTCTAAAGTCTGAAAACAGAGCTAGAGGAGATGGACTAGTGTAGTTTTCTCTCAGACAGCTTAAATTGCAGTATGCTGAAATGTTGATGTAATTTTTTTCTCGACGACGCCAAAAATGAACTCTCTACTCCAGCAGGCAGAAAGAAATAGCTTGACATTTTGGGAAATATGCTTATTTCCCTTCTTGTAGACAGTTAGATAAGAAGTACGGTTGAGGGAGTGCATGGCTGAAACGAATGTCTGGCACGTATAATCTAAAATTTTTGAGTAAAAGTATCATCAGGCTAAAATGTGTGTCAATATCCGTACTCATGATGAAGGAAAATCCTCTACGAAGTGTAAAAAGAGCAGTTTGCTGTTTTACGGGGGGTTATTTACTAAACTGTTTCTTGGCTGGGAGCAGTAACTGCCAGGAGTTGTATTACATAAACTTTCTAAGTCTTCAGTTAAGATAGAGAGAGTCCTATTTCACCTCCAGTTAGGAAATCCTAAATAGTTGTTTATCAATTTTAATGTCTTTTTACAGCTTACAGTTTTGTTCCCATTGAATCATACTAAAACATACTGTATACTGAAACTGACAAAAAATAGAACAAAAACAATGGACACTTAATTTTAAGACAGATGAGTAAGAGGTGTTGGTAACATCTGTAGAGAAATTCAAAGATGTTCTTTTGGGAAATTTACAACAACGCTAATGCTAAGATTAAAGAATAGAGTGGGCTAAGATAAGTGACATGAAACAAATTACCCATCTGGTGGAACAGTCAGAATTAGGAAAGCTTAACGGTTATCCCAAAATTACAGTTTTAGCACATCGCTTTAGCAGTTTCACATGGATTCTGAATTGGTCCCAGTAGATTGTACTGCAGAAAGAAAGTACTTCCTACATGAAACTGCTCACAACAGTGTGTGTGGATTATCTTGAGTAACTGGGTCATAATTTTTGGAAAGAGAGTTAGTTTTGAATTTCAGTGCTTTCAGCATCACAAGCCAAGAGTGCCATTTAGTCCCATTATACTGGAGAGAAGGCAGACATCTCTACGGCCGATAGCTCCAAAACTCTGCAACTCACACCAAAAAATCTAAATAGCACTAAAGGTTAGGGGAATTTATTTTGGGGTGACCTATCCCTTTAAAGCGATATTCCACTTTGCGAGATTAACCCACTCAGTATATACTCACCACCATGTCGATGTGATGGTGGATGAAAATCTTCAATTTCCAAAACAGTCCTGGAGTTTTAGGAGAAACAGGGTAGCAGCCTCATCCAGTACAATGGCAGTGAATGGTGACCACGGATAAAACATTAAAAAAAGAACACAAAACAAACACAAAATGTCTCCATCCTGCTTGTGTGGTGTAATCCAAGTGTCCGCGAGCCACAACATTAAAAATTAACCGCAAAAAACGCCATTTACGCCATGTTTTTAGCTGAAATATCAGCTGTAGCATGTAGCCTGTAAGATGTAAACATGGCGTTGATCTTGCGAGACTTCGGCATGTGCGGCCATTAGGATATATACGAAGTCTCGCGAGATCGACGCCATGTTTACATCCTACCGGCTACATGCTACAGCTGATATTTCAGCTAAAAACATGGCGTAAATGGCGTTTTTTGCGGTTAATTTTTAATGTCGTGGCTCGCGGACTTACACCACACAAGCAGGATGGAGACATTTTGTGTTTGTTTTGTGTGCTATTTTTAACGTTTTATCCGTGGTCACCATTCACTGCCATTGTACTGGATGAGGCTGCTACCCTGTTTTCTGCTGAAACTCCAGGATTGTTTTGTGAACTGAAGATCTGGACCTATCATCACATCGGCATAATGGTGAGTACATACTGAGTAGGTTATCATGGAAAGTGTAGTATCCTTTTAAGATAGGATCTACAAATCATGGAAGTCTCTGTAATATGGTCTCTGTCTTCGCTGGTTGTCTGGCAGCTACTAAGCTAACTGACTGCTAACTTTAGACACATAATTACTGCACAGATGCTTCTTGCCTTTTCTGTGCAGTAGTGAAAACTCATATTTCCCACAATGTCAAACTCTTCCTTTTAAAACAGCAATCATTACACAGATTGACCTAAAATTTTAATTGCAAGCTCATAAACTAAACATTATAGAATAACATATCCAATATTTAAAAGCAGAGAGAGGGACTCCATAGGAGGTCCACAAACACAGACACCCACGGAGCATTATGTTAATACACACACCACACACACACACACACACACACACACACACACACACACACGGCTACCCCTTACTGTATATCCCCAAACAGACAGAATTTCCACCTCCCCATAAATCCATTCTGCCTTTCATCTTTTGCCGAGCGTCTTCTTCACAACATCACGGGGCTCTGGGGTCTGTTTTTAAGTTTTTATGCAGTTAGTTTACGTGTGTGTGCATGTATGTGTGTGAGTGAGTGTGTGCGCGCACGCTTGTTGCTCCTTGGGGGTTTTCACAGTCATAAGCTTTTGCCTTTCCACTGAGAGGCAGAGCTGGTGAATATTTATGCAATGTGCAGCTACAGTAAGTTTATCAATAACTAAACAGTATTTTCATCCCATGGGGGGAAGAGAACCAGGAAGATGTGGAGGAGGAGGTCAAACAGAAGGATTAAGCAAGACAGATGGGTAGATTGATCGCGGGTTTGAGAAAGATGGAGGAAAAAAAGCGGAGGAAATAGAGGGAAAAAAAATGCCTGATTGCATATTACCATTTTTCCCTGTGGGCGGAGGGATGAGAGCAAAGTGAACTAAGAGGGGAGGTAAAGGTTAGGCAGAGAGAAGGGGAGAGATAAAAGAGTGAAACAGGAGGGGAGAGATTAGCGAGAGGTGAAGATGAAGGAGGAGACACTGCAGGGGAAGGATTAGCCAGGTAAAGTGTTTACCATCTAACAGGCTGTGACATTTTCGGCGTTTTGTCAAGATTAATTTGAATACATATTAATGAAGTTACATTTATATGCAAATAATGACGCCAGTACCAATCAGTGAGGATAAAGTAGCCAAATTTAAGGTCAAGCACAAAAAAAACAGGTCCTGAAGCAGCTTCAGAAAATGTGTTGAAGCGATGTCAGAAGAGCTTTTAGGTCCTGATTTGAAGATAGCAGTGGAGGGAATTAGACACATAAAGTGTTTGACTGACTGCCAAGCCTGTTTCCTGGATGTGTTGTTGTTGTGTTTGTGTGCGGGGGTATGAGATGTTCTGAGGAGATGATAGGGGTTTTGTCTTCGCTTTTGACACCTCTTTTAATCCTTCTCTTTTTTCCATATCAAATCCAACTCTGCTCTCCACACGGCAAACTGTTTTTTTGGGAGGATTTAAAGGTGAAAAGATGTCTGAGTGTCAGGGCTAAAACAGAGAAATAAAAGGGGGTATATAAGGAAAATCTCCTGCTGCAACACACAGAAAAAAATCCTGTTCTCTTCATCCGCACTGGCTCAAATCGCTCCAGTGTGAGACCATTTTAAAAAGATCTTTAACTGTCTTCAACTGTGGCTGGCAGGCCAAAATGCAAAAAGAAAAAAAGACTTTTCTATCCATTTTCTGCTCTTTATCTGGGTCGCAGTGCCAGCGGAGTGGCCTAGACGTGCTTTCCTCCAGCCACATCTTCCATCTCCTCCTGTGGGACTGTGAGGCGTTCCCAGGCCAGATGGAATATGAAGTCCCTCCAGCATTTTCTGGGGATGCTTTCCATTTGGCTAACACGGCTCCTCACATCTCTTCCTCGCATCTTAACTCCTCTCAACACATATGCGAGAGGAAGAGATGTGATGAAGAGACGCGAGGATGGAGACGGCAATGACTCATGACACACGGCTTCTCAACTGTCGAATGTGTAGTAAAAACTGAGCAGTAGAGAAAAAAAAAAACATTGTGACCAACCAAACACACAAGAACGCAGAGCTGGGGTGTGTTTGGCCGAAGTACAAAAAGTACAAAAAAAAGTACAAATCTGTCAGATTGTTCCTTTCACAGTTTTCAAAGGGAAGGTTAACCACAGGAAGAAAATGCACAGACATTCTTGCTCTCCCTCTTTCATGGTGTGACACTGCTTCAGTGTCATGGTTAAGTCTTTTCACCCACAATGAGTGTCAATCATAACCAACAGGTGCACCAGGTGGTAGTCAGAGTCTTCATCAAATGTGCCTCGCTGAAGTACACTGAAGAAAGCAAAGCTCAAATCTCTGCATTTTTTTCCTCCCCTGCTGAATTTTGACATTGAAAACAGAATAAAAGGAACAATCTTATTGATTTTGTACCCTTTTTTGTGCTTTTTTTTTTTGACAAATAATGAATTTAACAACACCTGACACTTTATGAATACTGATGGAGAAATGAAAAATATATTGCATTGCAAGTTTGATAGATTGAATGATACAAATAACATTAATAGACTTCTATAACTTGTTTGTGAAAGTACACATTTATAGTAAGTCTGATATGTTTATTTAGTTTATTTATTTATTTTATTTAAAAGAGGTCATGTACATAAAAAAATAAATGTCACCATTTGATGCACTGTACCAGATTATAACTTTAAGCTAATTTTGTAGTCCCTTGGCAGGTCAAATCAAAAAACAGCACAGAAACATAATACAACATTATACAAAAAAAGAACCCACAAGACATGCAGTACAAAGTTACACACAATATCATATACTTATGTACTAATATAAATAACTTTTAATAGACTTTTTAGGTTGGTTTTGGTATAGATCTGAACAATTAATCAAAGTATTATTGAAATCACAACATGACCTGCTGCTATTTTCGGTAGGGATGGGCCGGTCCAATATTTAGTATCTGTATCAGTCCAATACTGGCCAAAGTCACTGGATCGGACATCAGAGGAGAAGAAAAAGTATAATCCGATACTGTCCAACAGCTTGTCTTGTAAATGCCCGAACAGCAGCGCTGTCATCATGTCTGCTGTGTTGAGTTATTTTAAGCCCGAGGAACAAAAACAGCCGAGTGCAATTTATCTAAATTTAATTTTGAATGTTTAAAAGGTGCTTTTCAATCCAAAATGCTGCTGAAAGTTGAAATAAAAAGAGGAAGTATTGTATAACTGAGTCGTGATGTGTATGTGTTTCTTCCATCAGCGGTAGAATTTTTTTTCTTTTTTTTCTTTTTCAGTTTGAGCATGATGTTTTTTAGTCAAGGTTAAGCAAAGCACATCCATACAAATAAACAGCTTAGTTATTGAAAAGGAGGAAAAAGACACTGTTGGATTGGTATTGATATTGGCAGTTACTCAAGGCTGCGGTATTGATATTGGTATCAGACATGAAAAAGTGGTATCGAGCTATCCCTTATTTTCAAAATGCAGGAGGTGCAATATTTGTCATTTGTCGTGCAGCAGAGATGTCCTGGCCTACACATGATATCTTACAGACTTCTACACACCCTGCAAGAATGACACCATAATCATTTAAATATGTTTTACAATAAAAATACCATTATATAAGGATTCAAGGTGATTTTTTTTTATCATTTACAAAAGGGTTGCAAAATGAGATTTTTGATTGATTGGGATTGGTTGAATTGAATAGTCTTACAGTCTGAGGAAAGAAGCTGCTCTTCAGGCTGGTGGTACTGCAGCGAGTACTTCTTTATCTCCTGTCTGATGTCAGCAGGGAGAACAGGCTGTGGCTGGGGTGGGTGTTGTCTTTCAGTATCCTCTGAGCTCTGCACTGACACCCTCTCTCCCTGATATCACTGATGCTTGGTAGATGGGCACCAGTGATGTTCTGCGTGGTTTTAATGACCTGCTGTAGAATTTTTCTGTCGTGGGCCGTGCACATCCCAAACCAGTTTGTGATGTTTCCATTAGGGCTGTCGCGGTTAAGGAATTCCCCCCTGCGGTGAGTCAGGGTCGTTCAATAGCGCGGTATGCGGTATTATTGCACCACCCCCCTTTAATTTTTTATCTATCTATTTAGCAAATTTGTTTGTTAATTACTAAATTACTGAATTCATTGCAATGTTTCCTGTTTTCCCTGAAACCTGGCGCCTACACATTAAAAAGTTATGAAAGAGACATGACCATTTTATAACACTTTTTAGTTTATTGAACGTCGTTCAAAGGGCGGTAATGGTAGCAGTACAGATGCATTAGAGACAGGCTACACGTTGTTTCTCCTACTGATTGAACTTTAAATAACTTAAATTGCAGTTGTCAAACAAAAATGAATTCAGCAGACTCTTAGGGCTAAATCTTAAAGTGCAAATAACAGCATCTTACTGAAATGAACAAGTGCCCGTTTTTTGTTTTTTTCAAAAGACACTACAAAACTTAGATGTACGAGGCACTAGAGAATGTTAAAAAAAAAAAAAAAATTCTCCTTGAGCCTATAAAGAAAATGGCCTATGATTTATACCTGGGTCATGTCCTTGTTGAGAGGATCGGAGAGGGGTAACAATATTTCCAGCTACACTGAAAACTCTCTCCGATGGTGCGCTCGTTGCGCAAATGCACATGTAGGCTACTTGCGGGCGACTTTAGAGAGGAGAGGAAATCTACCCTGGTTGTCGCACCACCATGCGAGTGGGTCTGCATTGGAGCCGATGGGGTCGGCTCGAACTCTCTTGGGTATGGTGGCACCGCTGGTCGAACAGCTGTTTGCGCCTCCTGTTGTGCAGCAGCTGACGCGCTGGCACCGCTCCCTCCGTCCTCCACGTCTAATATTTCCTTCCTTTCCTTTCTTTACTTGGATCTTTTTGCCGCAGATTTTACAAATGCCTCATCTAAATTAGCTTGTTTCCCCCTTTCATTTGGCTGAAAGCCGAAATGCTCCCAAAGGGGCGAAGTAACATTTGGTTTCG